>NW_024121144.1:12408287-12491504 GCF_016745375.1 Pimephales promelas
CAGAATCCCCAACGCTGATCTGAAATTATAATGTAAGAAATTATCTATAATATTTATCATAAAATATTTTGTAATGTTTACTTAGATTTATATGAAACTTAACAGTCAAACTATGAGACCCCTCCCCCAAAAAATTAATAAACAGACGTACAGTTATTGAGTCCACTGATGTGACGGCTCCTGATCCTCCTTTAATCTTACAGATGATCTCTTTGGACTCAATCTTCTCCAAAACACACTGATACGACTGATCTCCCTGTAGACCCGTCACATTCACCTCACTCATACTCAAGTTCAGTGCATCTGGCTTTTTCTGAGAAACAGAGATGTGTATGGTGTGGAGGTTGTGAGATTCAAATGCTGATGTGCAAAAACACTGACTGCTCACAATAATATATTTTATGGGAGTTTTTGAGACCAGGGCCTGGAAAAAATAGGCATGCATGCCAAAACATGCAGACTGTGACAGTGATCTTAAACTCACTGTAATACTAAACTCACCTTAATGTTGACCTGTAGGTCATTGGCCACCTGTAAGGTGGTGAATCCAACGAATTCTGGATCAGGCTCGTAGGAAAAATTCTTACAGTCCACAGTGGAGTTCCCAACTTTCAGTAATAAGCTTAACGGTCCACCGCCATCATAACGGGGTGAATGAAACCACACATCCTGAGAAAAGAGAGACAATAAAGATTTGACTTCATTATTATATGAACTATATATATATATTTCAAGACTTTATACACACACACACACACACTTTTTGTATACATGTTTGTGAGTGAGGTATGAATGGCCTATAAACGTAACCCCTTTAAAATAATCAATTACATTTAGTCATTGTTACTGAAGTCACGTAGTGCTTTTAACAATTATATAAGCAGATCAATTAAAAAAATAAAACTCATGCAGTACATGAAATTAATCTGGACCGTTTGAAGACTCACTGAAGTTATACACAGCTGACCTCTTTGTGTCAGATAAAGTGGTGTGAGTTATTGCAGGAGTAATAAACACACGTCTTACCCCTGAGCTTTTGCTGTATTGTGTTTGAAGCACTTTATTGGAGGGACGGAAAAGAGCTGATTCCACAGTGTCCATACTGCTCCCCTGAACATCAATCTTCCTTCCACCACTGAATGAACAATATTAAAATGCGTATTAAAGTATTTATTATAGAGATATTAACCATTTCAGCCAGTAATACAGAATTTTAAGAACAGCCTTGTTGTCATCACGCAGGTTTCCCTCTCTGAACCTCTAAACATTTAAACAAGACTAGTCACATGTAAGGTCACATTTTCACATGTCCTCAGAATGTGCCTGTGAAGTTTCCGCTCAAAATACCACCCAGATTTTTATTATAGCTTGTCAAAGTTGCCCGTTTTTGGGTGTGAGGGAAAACACACGATTTGAACCAGAGTCAGACACAGATGGAGAGACTCAGGAATAGGCTTCGACTCTTATACTGACGTTTCTGAATGGTTAGTGGATATATTTATGTAGTTACTGTGGAGTTTTGACTGTACCGTTTTGTTAATCTAATAACTGTTGAATAGGTGCTTGAGGTGTGTGATTAGGATGATTAGGATGCACACAGAGCCAGAAAATATATGCTGCTTGGATATGAGCAGATATCGTTTAGTTTACAGTTATAATGTCAGACTGCTGCTTCTCACTCAGGGTGGGATCTAGTGCAGATCGTCACTAGTCGTGGACGGATTTTCCCGGAGGAGTAGGGAGACATTTGAAACAGCTTGTTCTAAAGATTGATAATGATGGATGGGGATATACTGGGTTGATTTTTACCTTTATAGGCTGATTGTTTACACACACTGTGGACACATATCTTATTTTGCATAATAGGCCCCCTTTAATGACATTCTTGCATATTTCATGAAATTTATAATGTGCCGATGTCATCTCAAGGCACTGATCTGCCAGTGGTCTGAAAGCTCTTACCTCCTCCAGGAGACTGTGGGCTGTATTCCTGTGCAGCTGGGCTGAGAACTGTAAGTGATGATACTGTTACCATGACAACGATCGTCAGGAGTAACAACACACACTTTCACTGTTCCTTTAGTTCCACTGGGAGGAATGTGGAACCTTAAAGTGTCACTGGAGCGATCAAACACTGGAGATCTGAAGGGAAACATTCATATAACATGCACAGATGTACAGTATCATTTATACCAATACATTCATACTTACAATACATTTATACTACACACATTCATACATGCAACTAAACTCAAACACACAGAATCTCACTCTTTAGAAATACAGTCCAGATCCCCTTGAATATGGATTTTAGTGACAGATTCCAGGTTCCTTCCTCTTAGTAATACGTTGTTTCTGCCATGGAAAGAAACCTTGTTGGGCTCTAGAGAGAGAATCTCTGGCTCCTACAGGACACAAATGTTGGGCTCATTGAAAACATCACAGACAAAGACATGAAAAAAACACTATAATCTAGCACAGTATATAGTAAAAGTTATTGAACATTTTGTTCCGAAATGAAAGTATTTTAAAGAACATTTTACATGCCCTTTGGTGCTTCTGAAAACTAGGCCTAAATCTTCATCATTCAGTATGACACTTACTTTGTAGTCCATGTCAGTGAATAGATCTCTACATGCATCCTAAAGAGCAGAAAAAGAGAGAGAACTCTGAGCGGTTCATTTACTTCCTGACTTCGCTTCAGTCAACACAATTATATTTCTGCTATCAACAATAAAGTAAGTGCAAATAGCCTGCCTTCTTGGCAAAGTCTAGTTATAATAAATCTGGCCACCATTCTCTGGTTGAGCTAGACAAAATTACCCAAAAATATTGTGCTGATAAAAGAAGTAGTGTCGCCTTTTTCTGAACTCATTCTTCTACCTTTTCCCATCGCATGTCAGCTCAAGAGAGGGATTTATTTGAAATAAAAATCAAGAAAATATTAAAAAAGTGTTATTTGTATACTTTTTTATAGTAAACCTGCGTTGCAAATAGTATCTGAGACTATTTGAACTATACGTATAATTAGCATCTAACTATTTACACACTGCTATTTTCTTCATTAATTTCAACTTAATTAACCCTTATGCTGCATTAGGGACATTTTTGGTCTTTTGCAGTTTAATTTCTTTGACCATTTTGGCTGTTTTAATGCAAATGGTATGAAATTTGGCAAAATTGTGACTTTTTGGATGCATGTAAAAAATGTGATCCCATTTTGCAAAATATGTATAACACACACTGTGTAGATCAAATAGTAACACTCAGCACCATAAAGACCAAAAATGGCCCATTGAAACCCATTAAAACGTTGTTTAAATCTGAGGCTGTCAGTAATACATGAAACATGATTTTTGCACAAACATCCTTTCATTTTGAAGCAAAAGCATTATATTTGCATTATATAGTGTATTCCACCAGATGACGTCACTACATATTTATTCCCTATGGGTGGAAATGCACCTTATTTTAGGCAATAGGCAATGTTTAATAGGTGGCCATTTTTGGTCTCTAACGCGCTAAATGGGATTTTTTGCACAGTGGGACTGTGATCATCCAAATCTAAAGTTTTCTCTTTGCATTTAGTTTATTGAAAATAATTGAATTTTTGTGTTTTTTCCTCTTATACAAATCGATGGTTTCGCAAACAAAACTGGTAATTAAAGGGTTAAAATCCTGAAATTGAATACATTTTTGGTAGTTATGATGAGGACTGATGCTGGTTAAAAGATTTAACTTGGTAAAAGTGGAAAATAATAATAATATATAATATTTTAGGCAATGTTTAATATGTGGCCATTTTTGGTCCTTAATGCACTCAACGGTGTTAAAAATCTAATGCAGCACAAGGGTTAATCATCTTAAACTTTTTATGAAGATAATTGTTATTTCACAATTAGCAAATATACTACTGTTTGGTTAAACATGGTCTCACCTGTACGTGTAACTGCGGTCCAGGTCCATGTTTCCAATCACAACGCTGAGAGGAAAAGCCCCACTGACACCCAGATGAGACACACTGCACACACCTGCATTTATTTAATGTTACAATGTGACTGAAATGTGTTAAACACGTTATGGCATTTTGAAGAATGAAAGAATCTCTTTTAAGCGGTGCAGTTCTTACTGTTTATATGAAGGATTTGGTGAATTATTTTTGATATTCAAACAGTTCCTCAGTGTCAGCATCTCTGTGATCTTCTGATCCTTAACAGCAACTATAGCTGTGACATTTAAATCTGAATGGATTACAAAAAAATCTGAATGAGATTTTAAAAATGATCACTTGACTTTCTGGATATAGTCATCACAGGAAGGACTTCTCACATTTATATTTACAGTATGCATTTGCCAGACATTTAAATCCAAAGTGGCTCACATACCAAACAAGATATACTACATTTTATCATCTTAGACTTGTCTCATTTGTTTTGCTTGTATCTTTTCTTTTTTTCTTTTTTTCCCCCTGCTGCTTCAGAGTCAGATGTGTCATGACTTGAGGCTTACCACCATGGTTATGATTGCTAAGAAAGTCAGAGGAAATAACTCTTGGAAATAAGACATTTCTTGTGCGGTTGCCCTGTGGTCATAGAATTTAGGCAGATCTTAATTCCTTCTCTAGAACAGTCAAACATATTACTGAATTCATTTTACAAGTCCCTGAGTTTAAATGCAAAAAAACCCATACAGAAAAATGACTAGAAAAAAATATATGTAAATTACTGTAGTGAAGGCAATTTCGGAATACAGCACATTTTATGTATGTTGTCATCATCAGTTATGTATTGCTGATTTGAGTCTGATGTTGTGTATTTATACTTTCTTGATCTGTTATTTGGAAATCCCTAATAGTGCTAATAGTGTTTTATCCACCTTATTTTAATCTATCAGAAGCGTCTATTTTTAACTTTGAAAGTGCGTGGCTTCTGGTGTCATGCGCTTCCGGTTACTTTAGTTGTACAAAAACAGGCTGTTATACTTGATATTGCAAAATATCTTGATTTTGTTCTTAATTTATTATTGTAATCATTTACTAACTGGTTTGATGAACAAATGGTTTCACCATTTCCTGAACTATGTTACTCTTGCGGTTATTTACCTATAGCAGTTGATGAATCGGAATTCTCTCATTTTCCCAAAAACTTAAATTTTTTATTTAACCCTCAAGTTGTTCCAAACCTGTTTATTTCTTTCTTCTGCTGAACACAGAAGATGATATTTTGAAGATATGGTTAACCAAACAGTTGATGTACTCCATTGACTTCCATAGTATGGAGAAATAAAATACTATGGAAGTCAAGAGGAAATTATTTTTATTTTTGGGTGCACTACCCCTTTAAGTACACATAATGTCATAATTACTAAAAACTAAAAAGTTATGTCATTTCTATTTAATCTTGTATGTCATGTAACTATATAAATATGTTTTTAATTATAGATTTCCAATGATGAGTTTGCAATTTAACACATTTAAAATATATTAACGGATTGAATGTCACTACAGTGATGATGATATTAATGATGCAATATCATATTAGTGATGATGATAGTGATGCAATGATTTAAAACTTTAAAAGTAATTTTTAATTACTTTAAAGTATTTTTTAAATTTGACATTATTTTGAAGTGCACTTTTTTAAGTGTTCTTAACGCTGCAGTCCATAGCTTTTTTTTTTGGGGGGGGGGGGGGTTATCTGCTTTCCTTTGCTCTCGATTGAAAGCGGTAAACTTATAATAATGTTTTAATTCCAGTGGTACTTGTGGATTTCTGTGGGAGATTCGAGCATGTCTTCGCGTCAATACGTTACATCTGTACACATAAAGAAGGAGTCTCGGCTAGTATAACCTATATTGCGTGTGAGGATGTTGGAGGTGGAGATTTATAGCCTTCTCTCACAGCACTTTATATAATTAAACTTATCAATTTGATGGCGGATCCAGAAAAGTTCAAACGACAATCACCAGTGACAACAGATTCACCCGCTGTAAAATGCAAATGACTTTGTTCGGACTTCGGAGTGGCTACAGAAAAATAGAGACTGCAACCGGACCCATGCGAAAACAATGATACATATTGGAAGGACATTACATGTAGTCACGCAATGCTGGGGTGGTTAATTTTTAACAATTTGAGAATAAAGTATAATTTGTACTGTTTTACGTGATATGCTAAGTGATTTTTAGATTTTAGATCAGCGTGATTTACAGCAATGTCAGAACCAGAACAAAAGTGGATGTTTCTTACTAGTTCAGATGGCATTTTCCGGTGAAAATTATTATGTTGGTCATACTTCCAAAAAGAAAAATCTGTGATTCTGAATGCCAGTATCCACACCGACACGGTGCCTGACAGCCTCACACTCTCCTCAAACATTGTGTTCCTCCGCGCTGTGCCGTGTCGAGGGTGTCGAAGTACAACTCACGTAAAGTTGATAATTCCGCGAATGACTCGAACAGAGATGGCGACAAAGAGGAAAAACTGCTGACTGCAGCTTTAAGTGTGGTAAGAGTTTAGTCATGGAAATGTAATCTCGTTAATACATATCTACAAGTACAGTTTTTAAAAATATACTTTTAAAATATGATGTACACGACTACACCAATCCAATGCACTGACAGAGAACCAACCTCCAGTATAAAGTTTGTGGTCAGAAAAACTACAGGAGCAGTTTGGGAAAACTGCAGTCAGATCAGACCCGTCACACAGATTCACACTTCCTGTGGTGAAGGAACATGAGAAGGCGGGATTTCCTGTGCTCTCCAGACTCAAGCCAAGATGTAGCGTAATCTGTGTAGAGGGTATTGATGTGTCACTAGAAATTGCTAATATGTTGTCAAAGCAATGAATAATAGTTATATTTTAGACAAATATAATAATACATTTCTAGAAGATTTGTCATCCCAAGCCTGAAAAGAAACTAGAGGTTCCTGAATTGAGTTTTTTGGGGTGGACATCCATGGAGACTCTGAACATTCGTCCTTGGTGGAGCATCTAGACAAGCAGAAATATATGATTTAAAGTTGATTTGCCAGGTTGCATGATGTTGTCCATGTTAGTAATTTTTTAGCATATATAGGCCTACTTAAAAAATACTTGTGCAACAGATATGAATCTGACCTCTGTGTGTTTAAACACCAGCCACAAAGAGGATCCAGAGCAGCTCTGCAGTCTTTCAGAGAGGTGTGCTTAGCACACTGAACCACAGACACTCTTCTGAGCTACATCAAAACATGAGCAGAAAGCAAGTAAACATCCACTATTGCGTTCCCATTGCTTTTTAAATGAGAAAGAAAAAACCCCAGATATGTAGATTATAGCAGTCAGAAGAAATTTGTTGTGAAACCAGCTCTAGTAAAAACCATTGCAGCAGTGTTAGTTTCTTAATTTAATGTCAGGATAATATAACGTACTGTAGCATATGGTGAAATCCATTACACTTTAATTTTTTTTTTAAATGGTTATATTTACAGTTTTTACAGTATTTACAATAATTGTGTAAATGCACCATCATGAAATCGTGAAAAGGTGTAAAGGTCTATATGTTTCACAAATGTCGAGTATCACTTTTTATTAACTGTACAGTTATAAACCTCACCTCTTTCCTCAGAGCAACATAGATATGTTTGAAATCTACTGGATCAAAGTGCATTCTGGGAAGCACTGCTCGTTCATCATCAGATTTGTACAGCACTATTGGACAGCCTGGTGTGAATTTCTCATCCAACCTAAGCTAAAAATACAAACTGCATTATTATCCAAACTTTACTAAATTCAAATCATTAAATGATTGTGATGCTTTATTCATTTATTCATGTCACTAAGATATTGAGTACCTATTACCATATGATTATTCACAGATTCCACAAAAGTGCTCGAGTTTTTTCAGAAATGCAGAAACTAAGATAAAAACTATAAAACAGATCTAACAGAAACTAAAACAGACTGTTAACATAAAGACACAAAAAGAGTCCGAGTGGAAATATGACAGCATATTATAGGTCATTGCTTATATTAATTCATTTATTTTTCCAAGTTTCTGTGTGTAGGTCCTATTTAATTTTTGTATTAATTTGATAACCCCCCCCCCCCCACACACACACACACACACACACACACACATAGATACCTCATTTGCTTATCTTTTATTCACTTTTACACACTGTTTTCTTTACATTGATTTTATTGCAACTAAATAAAGGTTTCATATATGGGTAGTTGGCATTAAATTTAAAGCACTATTTATAATTGTATAATGATTTCCATTACACGAGAGTAGGTGTTAAAACTGCATGCTGATTTGTACTTGGCTTTCGCCAAGATAAGCAAAAGTAAGACGTAGCTTTACAGTAAACTATGCTTCTCCATCCATTTACGATTCTTTTCATATGATGGTGTGACTCCTCTTCTGTCCGGCGTTAACAGCTGCAGTGTACGTGCGTCAGTACACACTGGATTTTGGGCCCCATGAAAAAATAGGTACTACTGCACCCGTTTCATTAATAAAATCAATCTCTGGGCCCCTAAAAGTGAGTGGACCCTTAGAATCGTCCTAACCCCATGACTCTGGCGTCCCAGAGTCACCCATCTCCGTCCCCCACTCAACTCAGCCCAGCTTACTGACCTCTACATCCCTCCTTCTGCTGAGATTGCCCCTCCTCGTAGTTTACATATGACCTAACCACTAACTCACAACCTCCCCACAATCCAACCATACGCGCCAACCCGTTTGACATAGGCTGTCGAGCCCCACTGTCTTGGTTAAAGTAGGTTCAGTGGCACCGATTCTGTATGACATACTACCTGGCTACCGCAAAACACAATATCTGCTATAAAACACCACCTGTCATTCACGCAATATACGCAGGAATGTAATGACTGTAATTATTACTATGCAACCTATACAAATAAACCAACAGACTCTTCAAGTTTTTCAAGAATTCTACGAAACCGTATCGTGCAACGATTACGGACGATATTAGCAATGGTGTGCAATTGGTGTGAAAAATTATTTAAAGGCTGAAACATATTTACTACATGCGCCTAAGGGTGGGCCGGGGATGGCAAGGGTTGGTGGCAATGTAAGTTTCTTGATATTTTCCGCATGGCGAGGGCTTTGACCTCTCTCTTTTCTGACCATACATGTGTTTGCATCCCTGCATCTGCAGCATCCTCCCATGGCAGTTGAACAATGTGTGCTGATCCAGACCACAAAACAATATCTGGCCGTAGGTTAGTGGTTGCAATCTCAGGTGGAAAAATAAGCCGTTGATAAAATGATTACACATGTTGTTTTATGATGTTATATTAATCACTAGGACTGTTGTTAGAATATATATATAATCTAATTTAAAACAATTCCAAAACACAATAGTCCAGCATACAACTACACTAAATCCCATTTGCATTTGCACTGCCTAAACACTTCGTAAACATAAGTCACAAAAACTCAATTCTTCAATTCCATTATAAATAACATAATAATAATAATAAAAACAATACATACAAAATAGCAATAGATGTACGTCTGTAGCTTATACTGTAGAAGTGTACTGAAAACTTTGAGTGTACTCGCAATTAAAACAGTTGAAAGTGACGGATCTCAGAGTGATAGTTATTTATAAATATGTAATTATTTTTTATGTTCTGTTTTGTGTAATAATACATTAAATATGAGTTTTCCAAATCTAATTCATATTTCTGAAGATAATGTGTGTGTGTGTGTGTGTGTGTGTGTGTGTGTGTGTGTGTGTGTGTGTGTGTGTGTGTGTGTGTGTGTGTGTGTAGTGTGTGTGTTTTATCAAGTTAGATAGATCTAATATTATTTTTGCTCTCAATAGTAAGTTTGGGGAAGAAACTACTTGTGTTTGCAGTAGTTAGGCCCATCATTTTAATGTCATGACCATTTTCAAACCCAGAGTCCATTTTCATGACCACGTGAATAACAAAAATAACACGATAACATAAAACATACTAACACAGCCTTATTCTATCTGGAGGGTTTTTCAGAAATTAGTGAAAAATAAGAAATGAGACAGACCTTTATCAGTTGTCCATCACTGGTTCCTATGAACAACACAGTCGAGGATTCACTTCTAACTGCTGCCACTGATGACATTGAGCTGTACTTGAACACCACAGAGAGCGGCTGAAGGTTACTACCACTCTGCAACACAAAGAACCAAAATATTATTATGACTTTAGTCAATAGTGAAATTAAGTTTTATCATGCAAAACTTTTCTATTAGAATTATCATATATAACTCAATCCATTAAAATTACGGAAAGTTTTAAAATATATGTATATTCAGCACATAAATGCTGATTTTCCAACCTCAGAATCACATTTTTCACCAATAGTGCAGAAACCCTTCACTCGACCTCGAACTCTACTGATGTCGTACAGAGCCAGCGCGGTGTTCTCCGGATCCTGCTGATCCTGCGCACTGAACACACCTGCCCAAATAACACTGTTCCCTGAGGGAATAACGGTGGAGGCGACGAGAACTGGACGAGCTTTATCATCGCAGCACTCTATCGTTGCAGCCTGTAGGGATTTGAAGATCTCTGTCTTTTTTATTTTATTGCTGTCCATCCACAGGACGTGCACTTTACTCTCCGAGCCAGTCTTTGAGTTGAGAAATAAGTACAACGATGAAACTCTCTGGAATCCGTCAACAAACTCCACATCTTCAGCGGTGCTCTGGATTAAGGGGGTTGATCCTTCTTCTATGTTGTTGAAAATCCCACCAATTTGAGACTCTAAAGTGTTCCACAATTTAACAACAGGAGACGGATTACGGTTAGGGTCAGGGTTATTTGTTTGTTCGTCCTTTTTCCCAACCAAAAGGAACCTACCGGTACTTGGACCTGCTATGAACGCTACAGATTTCTCATTCTGTTTCGGTCCTATTGATTCACTTTCATCGTAAATACTCTTTGTAATGTCATTTAAATCAAGAACTTCGCAATATCCTTTACTAAAGGTCCCACATGTTATCAGGGTGTCGTTGTCCTCAAAAGGCACTAGAATGTTGACTCTATTTTGATGAGTGGCATTAGTGATGTCCTTCCTCTTCTCCTCAGATAGATCGAGTCTCATCTGATGTAGTCGATGGTCAGTAAGAACGAACAACTTACTTTTACCAACTACAAAGTCCTTGATGTCTCCATCGAAGTTCACCACATC
The DNA here is from genome assembly GCF_016745375.1 of Pimephales promelas. The sequence goes on from NW_024121144.1 coordinate 12,419,477, forward strand.
ACTGCAAATGCAATGTTTCAAAAGTGGGACCACAAATATTCCAAGTAAGTATCCTCTCATCTTGCGTATCTGAGATCAGCTGAAGTTTCGAGATCTTGTCACAGAGATCAACTGCGCTCAGATGCGTTCACGGCTAAAAGATGGAAGTGAAAGCAGCGGCTCTGAAGATGCCTGATGACTTCCTGACTTGTTTTGTAAGTTATACCATTTCATGATGAGTCACTTTTCATAATCCTACCTAAAATAAGAGTAAAAGAAACAAGTAAGTATGCTACTCTCTCTTAATCATTTTACTCACAACAGACTTTATATTTATTATAATCTTAAATAACGCATTTTAATATAAATAACTCATAACTTATTTTAAACAACTGAAGAAGCAGTTGGACAGGCCTTCTATCATGAGATCTTATCACAGTGATCATCTGCTCTCAGATGCACCACGAGGGAAGTAAGTAGAAGTGAAAGCAGTGCTGTGAGAGGAGGGTGGGGTGTCCTAAATGGAGAGAAATTGTACCCTACTTTCTGAAACATTTATCTGTTCAAAAAGTTACTTTAGTGGAATGTGAAAAGAAGAAAAAGATCTGCATTCATTTGTATACAATCAAAAAGCAAACAATTAAAAAGTAGAATAGGCCTAAAGGTTTTAGAAATTATCTGATGTAATCAAGAGGAAGGGGATTTTTATCAAGTAAGATTTTTTTTTCCACATAGTTTGTTCAACAACTTGCTTGATAAAAAATTTTTTATTAGTGTCCTGACTTCTATAAGGCTCTGAAAATAAATATGAATCAAATATTTTACAGGACACAAATATCACACACTTCGTAGACGATAGAAAAGCATAGGCCTACATTTGTAGCCTATATGCAGAAATTCTTTGAAAATCATTATTTAACTCATCAGTTCATGCAACACTGTTCAACACAGTTCTGGCATAATAATGATGATTATAAAAATAATAACAAAAACATGCGTAAAAATAATATTAGCCTAGCTGAACTAGGCTGATATTTGCACAATTTTGTACAGTATATGTTATGTTATTGAATGAAAATGTATGAAATATTAAGGCACTATAAAATATTAGCCTACAACTTTATGCACAGCAGCTGTTTGTTAAAAATGTGGAATCTTTAATATACAACATACAGTACATGTGATGATGATACACACAGTAAATAATCATTTTGTTTTACTACGGCAGCTGGTTTAGTCCAAAAAATGCGCAGTTATTTGGCAGTTGGGTCTGTTCGAGTTCGGATCCAGTTCTCACCACAAAAGAACCGCTCCAGAGTTCGTTTGAAAGCGTACCGTCTCGGTACGCTTGTTTGGTCCGCTTTTGGTGCGCACCCGATTGCGGCCTTCACACCTGCCCAAACGAACCGCACCAAGAGGGAAAACAAACTCTGGTGTGATTCAACCGAACTAAATGAGGCAGGTGTGAAAGCACCCTAAGAGGTGGTCTCGGTACGCTTTCAAACTAACTCTGGAGAGGTTTGTTTGTGGTGAGAACATGATCCGATCTCGAACAGACCCAACTGCCAAATAACTGCGCATTTTTGGACTAAACCAGCTGCCGTAGTAAAACGAAATGATTATTTATATAGCGCTCCGTTTAAGCCATGACTGACTTGCCGCATTCTGCACTCTCACAACACTCAACACTGAAGTTGTCTGCACTGCACAGTGAATCTCTTATTTATATACAGTATAATATCACATCTTTGTTCTTTATGAGGGGATTTGCCAAAGGATAAAGCTTGCTGATTCTAAACATACATTGTGAGTGAATTCTCCGCATATCAGCTGGATTTTGCTCCTCTTTGTTTACTTGTTCTGTTGTCATTTTCACGCACGTGAATTCTGATCAATCGAACTACAGTTATGGAAATATGTTCAAGACATATCTGGCCAAAGAGTAATGTTGTCACGTGATTATATTTTGTTTCGTTTCATCAACTCATCAACTGATTCAGACCAGAGCAATAAGTACAGTATGATGTGAAAACGAACCAAAACCCCTGAAAAATGCTACAAAGTATAATTTTTCGCCCTTGGTCCGGACCAAATGAACCGAACTACAGATGTGAAAGCACCCGTGTTCTTACAGACAAGACATATTATATTTTAGTTTAGAGGAACCATGCTGTGTGCTCTGAAAAGTGTGATGGTGACTTGCAAAACTAAGCAACATGACATCATGACTTTTGCGTAAACATATCTCTACGCATTTTGAGCTGTATGCGTGTATGTCTACGCCATTAATGTCCGAGTGATTCCGCGTGTATGTACACGCCGTCAAATGTCCGAGCGAAACGAAGCAAAATGTAAATCTACATCTGGGGAGCAATATTTTTTTTCCAAGGATGGTGAGGGAGACTCATAAATGCTATTAACCCCAGTGACGGGTAGGTTTAGGGATGGGGTTGAGGTAGATCATATATTTATACAGTAATAACGTTAAGTCAACGGCGTTCATAAACACGCTGAAAAGCGATTATGCGTGTTGATAGATCGCCAAAAATGGAAATTCGAATTGGCGTGTCGTACATACGCCTTTTCGTGAACTAAAATAATGTTTCTGTGAGTTCATGTGTGCTTGTTAATTTAAATCAGACCAGACTCTTTTTTTAATGGATTTCATGTTTGGCATGTTTATTAGTAAGTATGAGGTGTAAAAATTGAGTGATAACATAAATTATCCGATTAATAAAAAAATAAAACAGAATAATTTTGTAGGTGTTTGATGAAAAAGATTCAATGAAAGCATTCTTCTACAAAATAAGTACTCAAATACAAAATAACAAACCAGTCCCTGCAGAAACTTTTAATTGATTGTAAGTTTATAGCGCCACTTGCTTTTCAGTCTCAGGATTGCTCTCACAGGATATTTGAACTCAGAGGTTGTTGAATAGTTAAAGCATGACAAAACATAATTTCTTTATTGAAAGCTGAATATTTAAAAATATTAATATGGTTAGTTAATATATATATATATATATATATATATATACATGAAGAATATAAAAGAAAATGCAAACTGCTCAAATGTATAACTCTATAGAAATAAGCACATATAAAAAGTATAGAGCTCTCTAGTCTTAGAAATAGCAAATAATAAATTTAAGCCTTTTTTCAAAAAAAAACTTTTTTTTTTAAAGAATCTTTTCTTTTTCTGTGAGGGTTTTCATTGCTCTTTCATACTTGGTCAGGTGTGTTCTGTGGACTGAGGCAGAACAAATAATTTGTATTCCCCATCCTGAGAACATAATTCCCAATCGTGATCTGAAATGGCAATGAAAAGCAATGTCTTTTAATCTCATGAAGTAAGTCGAGTAATATTTACACTAAACTTAACACAGCAGTGTTAGGAGCAATTATCAAGTCAAATTATGAACTTTCATGTTTATAGATTTACTAAAGAATTGAAAATATCATAAACAGACGTACAGTTATTGAGTCCACTGACGTGACGGCTCCTGATTCTCCTTTAATCTTACAGATGATGGCATTGTACTCAATCTTCTCCAAAACACACTGATACTGCTGATCTCCCTGTCCCGTTACATTCACCTCGCTCATCCTCAAGTTCAATGCATCTGCCTTTTTCTGAGAAATTGAGATCCACAAGATGAATTTGTGTTAACTCAGTGTATAAAGTGTGTGCTTGTGAATAAAGTTCAGATCTTGCTTTGTTTTTTAGCTATTCTTTACCTGAATGTTCACCTGTAGATCATTGGCCACCTTTAAGGTGGTGAATCCAACGAATTCTGGATCAGGCTCGTAAGAAAAAGTCTTACAGTTCACAGTGGAGTTCCCAACTTTCAGTAATAAGCTTAACGGTCCCCTGCCATCATAACGGGGGGAATGAAACCACACATCCTGAGAAAAGAGAGACAATGAAAATATGACTCCAACATGACTTTAATTAAAGATTTTATCCCCTTGATTCTTTGACATATAAGAGTTTTTAAATGTCATACTGAAAGTTTCTGATCTCAAAAATTCACAGCAAAATTAGCGTTTGCTAATTCACCCTTTGACCTCTGTGTGTCAGTCTTACCCCTGAGCTTTTGCTGTATTGTATTTGAAGCACTTTATTAGAGGGACGGAAAAGAGCTGATTCCACAGAGTCCATACTGCTCCCCTGAACATCAATCTTCCTTCCACCACTGAATGAAGAGATATTAAAATAATTTTCAGTCAATAATACATAATAAACAATGTTAAAGTAAAAGTACAGTATTAACATTTTAATTCAAGACCTGCCAAAAACATGAAAACAGTCTGGCTGTTAGGAGGCAGTTTGCACTTATTAAACTAAAGACTAGTATGGTCACACGTGAGTCAGTAAACTTTGTAACGCAAAGTTGAGATGTTGCCCAGAGCGCAAAACAATATGTGGTGTCGGAAGAAAAGAGGAACGAGAGATGGTGTATTTTCCCCGAGTTAAAAAAATAACTTAAACAACACAATGACCCGCATACATGGGGATTGAGTGAGAAAAAGTATAAATAAACATTCAACTCTGGTCACAAATAGAAAGGGAAATAACGGAAAGTGTACTGAAGTCAGTAGAGTGGTTACTTCTTCTCCTGATCACTTGTCACATCTATTAAAGACACACACTCTACGCACATGCGCAGTTCTCACTGTACCTCAAATTACCGTAAATGCACAAAGTGAGCGTTACAAACTGCACGTCTCGGAACAAAGACAAACATGTAGAAAATGACCTGACCTGTCTTGCATATGAGTGTTTTTTTATTTATTTATTTTTTCATCATCAGTAACGTTAACTCTGCAGATCATTACACTGCAAATATTATTTTACCACATTCATTTCAGCATTCTTGCAAATTCCGTGGCTAAAATGGGCGTTAGGACATTAGATTAAGTAATTATAATATGCCGATGTCATCTCAAGGCACTGATGTGATGTGGAAGCTTATCTGCCAGTGGTCTGAAAGCTCTTACCTCCTCCAGGAGACTGTGGGCTGTATTCCTGTGCAGCTGGGCTGAGAACTGTAAGTGATGATACTGTTACCATGACAACGGTCGTCAGGAGTAACAACACACACTTTCACTGTTCCTTTAGTTCCACTGGAAGGAATGTGGAACCTTAAAGTGTCACTGGAGCGATCGAACACTGGAGATCTGAGGGGAAACATTCATATAACATGCACAGATATACAGTATCATTTATACCAATCTACACACATTCATAAATACAACTAAACTCAAACACACAGAATCTCACTCTTTAGGAATACATTCCAGATCCCCTTGAATATGGATTTTAGTGACAGATTCCAGGTTCCTTCCTCTTAATAATACGTTGTTTCTGCCATGGAAAGAAACCTTGTTGGGCTCTAGAGAGAGAATCTCTGGCTCCTACAGGACACAAAAGTTTCACTCAGTAAAGAAATATAATTTTTGTTATAAAATTTTTCCCAAACCCTTGAGATGGTACATCGGCTTACAATAGGTTGAATGACAGGTCTGCCATAGCCTGACAGTGTCTGTATTGCTTTTACTGGCACTCTGTAACTTTGAGGTGCGGGTAGAAACCCGAGCACAAAAAGAACTACAAAATTCTTTACGGCATACGTTACTTCGCCCACGTCCTCAAATTCCGTCGCGAGAGCCCAACGAGCGTTTTTTCCCCTCTGTATGTTGTCAAGGCTGAAGCAAGCAAGTAAAACCAAGAAACCAAAGGTTTTGTCGGAGGACAGTAAAAAGAGAAAAAGGGAGAGTGGCAAAATAAAAGGCTGGACGAGGATCAATATTGGTCCAGCTTTAGCTCACTGGTTTGAGCCAAAGGAGGAGGAGGGGTGCCCGACCGATCCAAGAGCTCCTCGCTGCTAAAGGTAAAATGTTTAGGGTACGCCAAAATGGTACACCAAAATGAGCGAACAAGTGATTTTTTTATACTAATACTATTTTAAAAACATTAGTTTGTAATACTACTCCACAAAAACGTAACTAAGTCCCCCGACTCCGGTCCAGTGCACCAATCTTCCCCCGCCTAGCAAACGCGAAGTGCGTCAGAAACAGCGTGCGCGTGATCAAAGCATTTACAGTTGATCTTATGTTCGCTGGTCAATGCTTATGTCAATGAAATCCTAAAATTAAATCTGTCAGAAAATTTGGACTAAACCACTCAATCCACATGGATTAGTTTTAAAACTCTTTATGAAGTTTTTGAAGCATCTAAGTCGTAGTTGCGTAGGATGTCAATGGAGGGATAGAAATATCTTCATTTGGGTATCAAAGATTAACAAAAGTTGTACGGGTTTGAAACGATATGAGGGAGAATTTTTGGAAAAAGATTATCGCGAAATTATTCCTAAGGAAAATTAAAAGCAAAACAAAATACTCGGACACTTGTAAAGTCATTTTCATAAGTTAAGTCATATTAATTTGAAATAGTAATAAACTAAAAACGACATCCCTATTCTGTGAAGTTGGGTTCATATTAATCAGTATGCCACTTACTCTGTAGGTAATCTCAGAGAGTAGATGTTTACACGCATCCTAAAAAGTAGAAAGAGAGAGAGAGCTGAGCGGTTCATTCACTTCCTAAATTTTCTTCAGTCAACACAATGATATTTAAGCTATTAACATTGAATTAATATCATCTTGAATCTTTATAAAGGTTACATATACTTTTCCCAATACGTATATACATATAATGAAGCACTGGATTGTAGAATACCGTATGTCTCACCTGTATGAGTAACTGCGGTCCAGGTCCATGTGTCCAATCACAACGCTGAGAAGAAGAGGACCACTGACACCCAGATGAGACACACTGCACACACCTGCATTCATGCACATATGATGTATTATTATTACCTAAAAAGCTTTTCTGCACTATGCAATTTTTCACACTGATTTTCTCACTGTGTATAAGAAGGATTTGTGTTATCTGTGATACTGGAGCAGTTCCTCAGTGTCAGTGTCTCTGTGATCTTCTGATCCTTAATGGCAACAGTAGCAGAAACTTCTGAAACTAAATATATTATTAAAAATGTTTATGGTTATAAAAAAAAATCATATTCTGACAACAAAAATGTACTGTATAATTGCGCACAATACAACTCATTAATAGAAAACCAACCTCCAGTATAAAGTATGTGGTCTGAAAAACTACAGGAGCAGTTTGGGAAAACTGCAGTCAGATCAGACCCGTCACACAGATTCACACTTCCTGTGGTGAAGGAACATGAGAAGGCGGGATTTCCTGTGCTCTCCAGACTCAAGACAAGATGTAGAGTAATCTGTGTAGGAGAGAGCAATGTTTGGTAGTCATATAAATTATTTATTAAATATATTCCTTAAATTATGATAAATACTTTAAGATTAAGACCCCATACCTTTCTAGAAGAATTCTCTGTCATTTGAAAAGAAAGCAGCTGTGTCTTAAGAGAGTTTTTTGGGATGGACACCCATGAAGTATTTGAGCATTTATCTTGAGTAGAACATCTAGATAAAAACATCATCAATATATCATGTACAGATCTGTTTGCGCACTGCTCACCATGTCCATATAGATGATCAGAATTTAAAAGACTGAACCATACAATGAACCATTAGGCATATTAACTGATGATAAGCAGATAATGTGATGTGTGAAAAGTCACATATAAATAAAGGCAGGCTGACCTCTGTGTGTTTAAACACCAGCCACAAAGAGGATCCAGAGCAGCTCTGCAGTCTTTCAGAGAGGTGTGTTTAGCACACTGAACCACAGACACTCTTCTGAGCTACATCAAAATATCAGCAGAAAGAGACAAGTGTGATGATTCAATGTAACACAGTTGAGTAGAGATATACTCATATACACCTCTCACCTCTTTCCTCAGAGCAACATAGATATGTTTGAAATCTACTGGATCAAAGTGCATTCTGGGAAGCACTGCTCGTTCATCTTCAGATTTGTACAGCAATATTGGACAGCCTGGTGTGAATTTCTCATCCAAAACCAGCTGGAAACACAAACAGAAATACAAATCATAAATTGGGATTGTTTAGTAGTTCAAATGAAGAGGTAAACAACACATTGAATCAAGGGCAGGAATTTAGAAATAAAAAGTTATTGAGAGGTTGAGGGACCTTTATCAGTTGTCCATCACTGGTTCCTATGAACAACACAATCCAGGATTCACTTCTAACTGCTGCCACTGATGACATTGAGCTGTACTTGAACACCACAGAGAGCGGCTGAAGGTTACTACCACTCTGCAACACAAAGAACCAAAATATTATTATGACTTTAGTCAATAGTGAAATTAAGTTTTATCATGCAACATATTCTACATTCAAGCAGTTATTATACATGGGCCTAACTCAAAAATCGATAAAACAGATAAACATTTTTGTAAAAAAAAAAAAAAAAAAAAAGATTGAGCACATAAATGCTGATTTTCCAACCTCAGAATCACATTTTTCACCAGTAGTGCAGAAACCCTTCACTCGGCCTCGAACTCTACTGATGTCGTACAGAGCCAGCGCGGTGTTCTCCGGATCCTGCTGATCCTGCGCACTGAACACACCTGCCCAAATAACACTGTTCCCTGAGGGAATAACGGTGGAGGCGACGAGAACTGGACGAGCTTTATCATCGCAGCACTCTATCGTTGCAGCCTGTAGGGATTTGAAGATCTCCGTCTTTTTTCTTTTATTGCTGTCCATCCACAGGACGTGCACTTTCCTCTCCGAGTCCGAGTCAGTCTTTGAGTTGAGAAATAAGTACAACGATGAAACTCTCTGGAATCCGTCAACAAACTCCACATCTTTAGCGGTGCTCTGGATGGAGGGGGTTGATCCTTCTTCTATGTACATGAAAATCCCACCAATTTGAGACTGTAAAGTGTTCCACAATTGAACAACAGGAGACGGATTACGGTTAGGGTCAGGGTTATTTGTTTGTTCATCCTTTTTCCCAACCAAAAGGAACCTACCGGTACTTGGACCTGCTATGAACGCTACCGATTTCTCATTCTGTTTCGGTCCTATCGATATACTTTCATCGTAAATACTCTTTGTAATGTCGTTTAAATCAAGAACTTCGCAATATCCAACTCCAAAGGTCCCACATGTTATCAGGGTGTCGTTGTCCTCAAAAGGCACTAGAATATTGACTCTATTCTGATGAGTGGCATTAGTGATGTCCTTCCTCTTCTCCTCAGATAGATCGAGTCTCATCTGATGTAGTCGATGGTCAGTAAGAACGAACAACTTACTTTTACCAACTACAAAGTCCTTGATGTCTCCATCGAAGTTCACCACATCACCGCAAATGCAATGTTTCAAAAGTGGGACCACAAATATTCCAAGTAAGTATCCTCTCATCTTGCGTATCTGAGATCAGCTGAAGTTTCGAGATCTTGTCACAGAGATCAACTGTGTTCAGATGCGTTCACGGCTGAAAGATGGAAGTGAAAGCAGCGGCTCTGAAGATGCCTGATGACTTCCTGACTTGTTTTGTAAGTTATACCAGTTCATGATGAGACACTTTTCATAATCCTACCTAAAATAAGAGTAAAAGAAACAAATATGCTACTCTCTCTCAATCATTTTATTCACAACAGACTTTATATTTATTATATTCTTAAATAACTCATTTTATTATAAATAACTCATAACTTATTATAAATATCAGAAGGAGCAGTTGGACAGGCATACTTTTGTAAGAGACCGTTGGACAGGCCTTCTATCGTGAGATCTTATCACAGTGATCATCTGCTCTCAGGCGCCACGAGGGAAGTGACGTGAGTGGATGTGAAAGCAGTGCTGTGAGAGGAGGGTGGGGTGTCCTAAATGCAGAGAAATTGTACCCTACTTTCTGAAACATTTATCTGTTCAAAAAGTTACTTTAGTGAAACATAAAAAAATATATATACAATTACAATTGACCATTTTGCAAGATGTAAACAACACTGGTCCAGAAACACTTCCTGTTTCAGTTTGTAACTGTTTTCTTTATTTCACATGTAAAGAAAAAATCTTAAAGATGTTTGTTTAACTTTTTGATTCAGTTTTATATGTTCTGTTGGTTGTATTTTATCCCAGCTTTTATGTAGTGTTAAAAAACTGAAACAGGAAGTGCTTCTGGGCCAGTGTTGTTTACATCTTGCAAAATGGTCTATACAATTAAAAAGCACACAAAAGCATAAAATTAAAAGTAGAATAGGCCTAAACGTTTTAGAAATTATTTGATGACGTCAAGAGGATATTTTACACTTATATTTTTTTCACATAGTTTGTACAACAACTTGGTCAATAATAAAATGCGTAATAGTGTCCTGACTTCTATAAGGACTCCTAAAATAAATATAAAACAAATATTTTACTGGACACAAATGTCACACACTTCGTAGACGATAGAACAAGCATAGGCCTACATTTGTAGCCTATATGCAGAAATTCTTTACATTGAAAATCATTATTTAACTCATCAGTTCATGCAACACTGTTCAACACAGTTCTGGCATAATAATGATGACGATGATAAAAATAATAACAAAAAAACACTGAGCTGAACTAGGCTTATATTTGCACAATTTTGTAAACATTATGTCATTGAATGAAAATGTATGAAATATAATGGCACTATATGAAATATTACAACTTTATGCAGATATGGAAAATATGGAATCTTTATTATACAACACAGTACATGTGAAGACGATATATAGAACAATTCAGATCTGTGTTGAAGACCATTTAGTGTTCTTAAAGACTAAGTATATTATATCGAGTAACCACACTGTGTGCTGGTCACTTGCAGAGCTAAAATAACGTTTCTGTGAGTTCTGTGCGTTATGTCATATGAATGTCAAGGGGTCAGAACGTAACAAAGTTTACGCTCTTTTAAAGAGCAATAGTCAGGGCCCTGCCAGAGCACCACAACAATAAGTTCTTTTCAACAATTTAATTCAAAAGTTAACAAAAAAATAACAGAAGAATTTTGTAGGTGTTCGATGAAAAATATTCAATGAAAGCATTCTCCTACAAAATAACTACTTGAGTACAAAATAAAAAAACAGGAACTTTGAATTGATTGTAAGTTTATAGCGCCTCTTGCTTGCGTATAAAGTCATTCATCTTGAGTAGAACATCTAGATAAAAACATCATCAATATATCATGTACAGATCTGTTTGCACACTGCTCACCATGTCCATATAGATGATCAGAATTTAAAAGATTGTTCTACAATGAACCATTAGGCATATTAACTGATGATAAGCAGATAATGTGATGTGAGAAAAGTCACATATAAATAAAGCCAGGCTGACCTCTGTGTGTTTAAACACCAGCCACAAAGAGGATCCAGAGCAGCTCTGCAGTATTTCAGAGAGGTGTGTTTAGCACACTGAACCACAGACACTCTTCTGAGCTACATCAAAACATCAGCAGAAAGAGACAAGTGTGATGATTCAATGTAACACAGCTGAGTAGAGATATATTGTCAATGGTTTGTTTGTTAATTGCACATTTCTACACCTCTTTCCTCAGAGCAACATAGATATGTTTGGATTCACTTCTAACTGCTGCCACTGATGACATTGAGCTGTACTTGAACACCACAGAGAGCGGCTGAAGGTTACTACCACTCTGCAACACAAAGAACGGAAATATTATTATGACTTTAGTCAATAGTGAAATTAAGTTTTATCATGCAACATATTCTACATTCAAGCAGTTATTATACATGGGCCTAACTCAAATCGATAAAACGTCTAAACATTTGTAAAATAAAAAAAATAAAAAAGATTGAGCACATAAATGCTGATTTTCCAACCTCAGAATCACATTTTTCACCAGCAAAGCAGAAACCCTTCACTCGGCCTCGAACTCTACTGATGTCGTACAGAGCCAGCGCGGTGTTCTCCGGATCCTGCTGATCCTGCGCACTGAACACACCTGCCCAAATAACACTGTTCCCTGAGGGAATAACGGTGGAGGCGACGAGAACTGGACGAGCTTTATCATCGCAGCACTGTATCATTGCAGCCTGTAGGCATCTTGCACATCTGAGAGATCAGCTGAAGTTTCCAGATCTTGTCACAGAGATCAACTGCGCTCAGATGCGACGGATGTGAAGGATGGAAGTGAGTAGCGAATCTGAAGATGCCTGATGACAAGATTCCTGACCTACCATTTCATGTTGAGACACTTTTCATAATTCTACATAAAATAAGAGTAAAAGAAACAAGTATGTTGGCTATACTCTCAATTAAAATCATATGCAGCAGACTTAATCTTAAGTGTTATCTTAAATATCTGAACGAGCAGTTGGACAGTATTAACATGGCATAGTATTGACATGGCATCTGACGCACAGAAGCTAATGGGTCATGTCCCTCTGCATCATGACACTGACATGACTGACACCGAGTCGTGGAACGATGTGTTGTGACACCTCCAGTAGTGACTAACAGATTAATCGAGCACCTATACTGATCTTTTTACGTGTTCTGCACGGACGCATGTCAGTAGGTGTCAGTATAAGTGAGTAACACTGTCCAGCGTTAGATGCTCGATTAATTGGTGACATGTTCCACGACTCGTCAGCCACCCGGGTGCCATGTCAGTGTGTCGCGATAATGTCAATGCCACTATCGACCACTGGCATATGCTAATGTCAGTGACCCATGCCACTATCACTGGGCAAATGCCAATGAAGACGTTTGTGCCATTGGCTTCTGTGCGTCAGATGGCATGTCTCTTAATACCGCCTCTCATATTCTTATGTTTTATCATTTAATTGTTTAGATCTTAAAATATAATTCAATCAAATGCAATCATCACATTTTAAGAAATCATTATTATCATGTTGTGTTTCTCATTAGTATGATCATTTGATGTGTTTACCATTATTATCATTTGAAATGTATGTTTAATAATTTTATTAATCAGTAAGCTGTTTAAATGAGGTCAAGAGTCTATTAGTGTCCAATAGACAGACCACAAATGCTCGAATGTCTCAGAATAAGTGATAAACCAATGTTATCTTAGCTGAACATCTTGCAAAAGGACATTTGGAGTCATTCTGTAAAGATTAACAACATTCTGAAACATTTGGGGTACGAGACTTGAAACAATGTTTTATGTTTATTATTTTGATCCCCATTAGCTGCTACGTTTTGTGAGACAAACCACAAAATAAAGATATCACTTTGCCTTTCGGGTTTGCTCGATTGAGATTGCATTTGCATTAGAAGTATAGAATATTTTCTGTACTGGTCAGTCTATACTTTGGACTATACAAGATTGTGACAAATATTGCCAGAAATGTTTTATTAAAAATATATATTTTTATAGGCTATGTCTGACTGCCATATAAATATTTTTTATAAATAAATTACAGTTGTCATCAATTAGTGGGCAATGGGCATATGTGTAGTTTTTTTTTCAGTGGCTCTTTAGCCAGATGGAGACAACAAGTGACTATTTGTAAATTATAAAGTGCTAACGTCTACAGCAATATCAGCTACACATTAACAAATACTATTTGTTGAGTCTACAGTACTGTATATAAGTAAATGATGATACTAGTTCACTAAAGAATATAATAAAATGAGTTATAAATGCAGTTCAAGGAAATGTAACAAGTAGTGACAATAGATAGAATATGGATGTTTCAGAATATGGATCTCACAATTTGAAGTGGTAATTAATTATATAGGTAGATTAATTATGTTCTATTCTATTTCATTGTATTCTATTCTAATTGTGAAGCTGTTTTACACCACAAGGGTGCAGCAGTAACCAAAATATTGCAGAACTTGAAAATTAAAATAATAAATGTAAAGTTTCCCATCAATAAAATGAATTCAAGAGAGAGTTCATGTTCCGGTCCCGTATATTGTGTAGAATCACGAAAAGTGTTTAACCACGAAATGGCATAACTTGCAAAACATCTAAATGTCGCAATCAGGGCTACAGATTTGTTGGTGTTGCGCGGAAGTCATCAGGCATCTTCAGAGCCGCTGCTTTCACTTCCATCCATCAGCCGTGAACGCATCTGAGCGCAGTTGATCTCTGTGACAAGATCTCGAAACTTCAGCTGAGCTCTCAGATAGGCAAGATGAGAGGATACTTACTTGGAATATTTGTGGTCCCACTTTTGAAACATTGCATTTGCGGTGATGTGGTGAACTTTGATGGAGACATCAAGGACTTTGTAGTTGGTAAAAGTAAGTTGTTCGTTCTTACTGACTATCGACTACATCAGATGAGAGTCGATCTATTTGAGGAGAAGAGGAAGGACATCACTAATGCCACTCATCAATATAGAGTCAACATTCTACTGCCTTTTGAGGACAACGACACGCTGATAACATGTGGGACCTTTAGTAAAGGATATTGCGAAGTTCTTGATATAAATGACATTACAAAGAGTATTTACGCTGAAAGTATATTGATAGGACCGAAACAGGGTGAGAAATCGGTTGCGTTCATAGCAGGTCCAAGTACCGGTAGGTTCCTTTTGGTTGGGAAAAAGTACGAACAAACAAATCCGTATCCTGTTGTTCAATTGTGGAACACTTTACAGTCTCAAATTGGTGGGATTTTAAGCAACATAGAAGAAGGATCAACCCCCTCCATCCAGAGCACCGCTAAAGATGTGGAGTTTGTTGACGGATTCCAGAGAGTTTCATCGTTGTACTTATTTCTCAACTCAAAGACTGGCTCGGAGAGGAAAGTGCACGTCCTGTGGATGGACAGCAGTAAAAGAAAAAAGACAGAGATCTTCAAATCCCTACAGGCTGCAACGATAGAGTGCTGCGATGATAAAGCTCGTCCAGTTCTCGTCGCCTCCACCGTTATTCCCTCAGGGAACAGTGTTATTTGGGCAGGTGTGTTCAGTGCGCAGGATCAGCAGGATCCGGAGAACACCGCGCTGGCTCTGTACGACATCAGTTCAGTTCGAGGCCGAGTGAAGGGTTTCTGCACTATTGGTGAAAAATGTGATTCTGAGGTTGGAAAATCAGCATTCATGTGCTCAATATAGGCTACATGTTTATTAATTTTTATTTTTTTATGTTTAGACATTTTTATCGATTTGAGTTATGTAGGCCTAACTGTAATATAATGTAGAATATGTTGCATGATAAAACTTAATTTCACTATTGACTAAAGTCATAATATTTTGGTTCTTTGTGTTGCAGAGTGGTAGTAACCTTCAGCCGCTCTCTGTGGTGTTCAAGTACAGCTCAATGTCATCAGTGGCAGCATTTAGAAGTGAATCCTGGATTGTGTTGTTCATAGGAACCAGTGATGGACAACTGATAAAGGTCCTTCAACCTCTCAATAACTTTTTATTTCTAAATTCCTGCCCATTCAATGTGTTGTTTACCTCTTCATTTGAACTACTAAACAATCCCAATTTATGATTTGTATTTCTGTTTGTGTTTCCAGCTGGTTTTGGATGAGAAATTCACACCAGGCTGTCCAATATTGCTGTACAAATCTGAAGATGAACGAGCAGTGCTTCCCAGAATGCACTTTGATCCAGTAGATTTCAAGCATATCTATGTTGCTCTGAGGAAAGAGGTGAGAGGTGTATATGAGTATATCTCTACTCAACTGTGTTACATTGAATCATCACACTTGTCTCTTTCTGCTGATGTTTTGATGTAGCTCAGAAGAGTGTCTGTGGTTCAGTGTGCTAAACACACCTCTCTGAAAGACTGCAGAGCTGCTCTGGATCCTCTTTGTGGCTGGTGTTTAAACACACAGAGGTCAGCCTGCCTTTATCACGTGTGACTTTTCACATATCACATTATCTGCTTATCATCAGTTAATATGCCTAATGGTTCATTGTATGGTTCAGTCTTTTAAATTCTGATCATCTATATGGACATGGTGAGCAGTGCGCAAACAGATCTGTACATGATATATTGATGATGTTTTTATCTAGATGTTCTACTAAAGATGAATGCTCAAATACTTCATGGGTCTCCATCCCAAAAAACTCTCTTAAGACACAGCTGCTTTCTTTTCAAATGACAGAGAATTCTTCTAGAAAGGTATGGGGTCTTAATCTTAAAGTATTGATCATAATTTAGGGAATATATTTAATAAATAATTTATATGACTACCAAACATTGCTCTCTCCTACACAGATTACTCTACATCTTGTCTTGAGTCTGGAGAGTGCAGGAAATCCCGCCTTCTCATGTTCCTTCACCACAGGAAGTGTGAATCTGTGTGACGGGTCTGATCTGACTGCAGTTTTCCCAAACTGCTCCTGTAGTTTTTCAGACCATATACTTTATACTGGAGGTTAGTTTTCTATTGAAGGGGTGGTTGATAATGATTTCTATCTTCAGTTAGTGTGCATGTACAGTAATGTTGCTGGTTGAGCATAAACAGCATCTGCAAAGTTACAACGCTCAAAGTTTTATAGCAAAGGAAGATATTTGCTTTTAAATAAAAAGTTTTTTAAGAACTACAACAAATGGCTGGTAGGGACTACACAACATTCCCCCCGGGTTAGTGACATCACCAACCGTAAAATCTACATACCGGTGTATATACTGTAAATGTACAACCCGCCACTAGGAACACTGTCCATGTTGAGAAGAGGAAGAGTTGTTGTAGTTTGAGCACATTTGTGAGTCTGCTCAAGCTGCCACATTTGTCTTTTCACATGCAATACAGAACATGACACAAATGCAATAGCATGTCACTCTGTAGGCATTTTACAACAGTTCCCACACAAGCGATTTTATAAATTATCAAGACAGAATATGCTAATCAAAGACTTGAAGATAATTACTGTAGCAAGCTCTGCCTTTTGTGCTGGGAACAACAGCTCATTTGCATTTAAAGGGACTTTAAAAAAAAATGCTGAAAACAATTATCTGTTGGGTATTTTGAGTTAAAACTTCACATAAACACTTTTTTTTACATATTGTAAAAAGGGGCATTATACCACCCCTTTAATAAAGTTGTATATGCTCAATTATACAGCATATTTTTTTGGTCAGAATATATTTATAACCATAAACATTTTTGATAATCTATTCAGTTTCAGAAGTCTCTGCTACTGTAGCCATTAAGGATCAGAAGATCACAGAGACACTGACACTGAGGAACTGCTCCAGTATCACAGATAACACAAATGCTTCTTATACACAGTGAGACAAATTGCATAATGCAGAAATGATATACTTTATATTATATATTAATACTTTAATTAATACTTTAAAGTGTTACATTTTAATATTTTAAAACATATGAATCATATGTGCATGAATGCAGGTGTGTGCAGTGTGTCTCATCTGGGTGTCATTGGTCCTCTTCTTCTTCGCGTTGTGATTGGACACATGGAACTGGCCCGCAGTTACTCATACAGGTGAGACATACGGTATTCTACAATCCAGTGCTTCATTATATGTACGTATTGTGAAATAAGTATATGTAACATTTATAAAGATTCAAGATGTTATTAATTCATTGTTAATAGCTTAACTTGCATTGACTGAAGAAAATTTAGGAAGTGAATGAACCGCTCAGCTCTCTCTCTCTTTCTACTTTTTAGGATGCGTGTAAACATCTACTCTCTGAGATTATCTACAGAGTAAGTGGCATACTGATTAATATGAACCCAACTTCACAGAATAGGGATGTCGTTTTTTTCAGTTTGTTCCTATTTCAAGTTGTTCCTATACAACTTTACAAGACTCTTTGGATTTTTGAGGACTAGTTGCTTTTAAATTTATTTTAAAACAAAAGTTGCTTTCTTCTGTATCATATCAGCAGTAAATTATTTGTCACAATCATTATGCTTTTTAAACTATGTATAACATTATTGATATTTACTTATATTTAATTACTGTACATTATTATTATTATTATTATTATCATCTTTCATTATTATTATTATAATTTATAAAATGTATGTAAAAAAAACTTTTATTTCTGTTGTTTATTAAAGAATGCTTTAATATATTAAGTGGATATCGATTTTTTTTTTCCTTTCTGTTTGGCCTTTCTTTACTGAGTGCAACTTTTGTGTCCTGTAGGAGCCAGAGATTCTCTCTCTAGAGCCCAACAAGGTTTCTTTCCATGGCAGAAACAACGTATTACTAAGAGGAAGGAACCTGGAATCTGTCACTAAAATCCATATTCAAGGGGATCTGGAATGTATTCCTAAAGAGTGAGATATTCTCTGTGTTTGAGTTTAGTTGTATTTATGAATGTGTGTAGATTGAGATAAATGATACTGTACATCTGTGCATGTTATAATGTTTCCCTTCAGATCTCCAGTGTTTGATCGCTCCAGTGACACTTTAAGGTTCCACATTCCTCCCAGTGGAACTAAAGGAACAGTGAAAGTGTGTGTTGTTACTCCTGACGATCGTTGTCATGGTAACAGTATCATCACTTACAGTTCTCAGCCCAGCTGCACAGGAATACAGCCCACAGTCTCCTGGAGGAGGTAAGAGCTTTCAGACCACTGGCAGATCAGTGCCTTGAGATGACATCGGCACATTATAAATTTCATGAAATATGCAAGAATGTCATTAAAGGGGGCCTATTATGCAAAATAAGATATGTGTCCACAGTTTGTGAAAGCAATCAGCCTATAAAGGTAAAAATCAACCCAATATATCCCCATCCATCATTATCAATCTTTAGAACAAGCTGTTTCAAATGTCTCCCTACTCCTCCGGGAAAATCTGTCCATGACTAGTGACGATCTGCACTAGATCCCACCCTGAGTGAGAAGCAGCAGTCGGACATTATAACTGTAAACTAAACGATATCTGCTCATATTCAAGCAGCATATATTTTCTGGCTCTGTGTGCATCCTAATCATCCTAATCACACACCTCAAGCACCTATTCAACAGTTATTAGATTAACAAAACGGTACAGTCAAAACTCCACAGTAACTACATAAATATATCCACTAACCATTCAGAAACGTCAGTATAAGAGTCGAAGCCTATTCCTGAGTCTCTCCATCTGTGTCTGACTCCGGTTCAAATCATGTAAGGCTGCACTCCGCTACTGGGTATTATTGACAATTTGCCTGAGAAATAATCGGCTGTTATGTTGTTCCAGTATCCGAAGCTCTTGTAAAGGATTGGCCATGAATGGGCATGAAAACAGCGTTTTCCCTCACACCCAAAAAGGGGCAACTTTGACAAGCTATAATAAAAATCTGGGTGGTATTTTGAGCGGAAACTTCACAAGCACATTCTGAGGACATGTGAAAATGTGACCTTACATGTGACTAGTCTTGTTTAAATGTTTAGAGGTTCAGAGAGGGAAACCTGCGTGATGACAACAAGGCTGTTCTTAAAATTCTGTATTACTGGCTGAAATGGTTAATATCTCTATAATAAATACTTTAATATATATTTTAATATTGTTCATTCAGTGGTGGAAGGAAGATTGATGTTCAGGGGAGCAGTATGGACACTGTGGAATCAGCTCTTTTCCGTCCCTCTAATGAAGTGCTTCAAACACAATACAGCAAAAGCTCAGGGGTAAGACATGTGTGTATTACTCCTGCAATAACTCACACCACTTTATCTGACACAAAGAGGTCAGCTGTTTATAACTTCAGTGAGTCTTCAAACGGCCCAGATTAATTTCATGTACTGCATAAGTTTTATTTTTTTTAATTGATCTGCTTATATAATTGTTAAAAGCACTACGTGACTTCAGTGACAATGACTAAATGTAATTGATTATTTTAAAGGGGTTACGTTTATAGGCCATTCATCCCTCACTCACAAACATGTATACAAAAAGTGTGTGCGTGTGTGTGTGTGTGTGTATAAAGTCTTGAACGATATATATAGTTCATATAATATTGAAGTCAAATCTTTATTGTCTCTCTTTTCTCAGGATGTGTGGTTTCATTCACCCCCTTATGATGGCGATAGATTGTTAAGCTTATTACTGAAAGTTGGGAACGCCACTGTGGACTGTAAGAATTTTTCCTACAAGCCTGATCCAGAATTCACTGGATTCAC
This sequence comes from Pimephales promelas, assembly GCF_016745375.1. The sequence goes on from NW_024121144.1 coordinate 12,439,489, forward strand.
CACCTTACAGGTGGCCAATGATCTACAGGTGAACATTCAGGTGAGTTTAGTATTACAGTGAGTTTAAGATCACTGTCACAGTCTGCATGTTTTGGCATGCATGCCTATTTTTTCCAGGCCCTGGTCTTAAAAAATCCCAGAAAATATATTATTATGAGCAGTCAGTGTTTTTGCACATCAGCATTTGAATCTCACAACCTCCACACCATACACATCTCTGTTTCTCAGAAAAAGCCAGATGCACTGAACTTGAGGATGAGTGAGGTGAATGTGACGGGTCTACGGAGAGATCAGCCGTATCAGTGTGTTTTGGAGAAGATTGAGTCCAATGCCGTCATCTGTAATATTAAAAAAGGATCAGAAGCCATCACATCAGTGGACTCACTCATTGTGAGTCTAAATAATAAATATTAAATAAACGTGTCTTTATGCAACAGTTCTTGTTAATTAATTATTAAACCTTGCATATTTAAAATACTGAAATCTCCTTTATTTTACTATAATTTTCAGATAAATGTTGGGGAATTTACTAAAATCCTTGAGCCTCAAAGTCTTATGAAGTACTTATACATCCTTGGCGCATTGATTCTGCTCATAATTCTAATTGCTGTTGGTAAGTGATTTCAGATTTACGTCACATATTTTAACGTAAGTCCTGCAGGGATTGATATGTGGTTTTGCACATCTGTCTAGTTGGAGTCATTGTTCACCGTAAGAGCCAGAGACAAATGAATGAGAAAATGAACAGACAACTGGAAATGCTGGAAAGCAACATCAGAAGTGATATACGACAAGGTTGGTCATTTTTTGAAATGCTGGTCTTTGTAGTGTTGTGTTTGTAAAGGCAAGTGTCACTGTTTCTATTGCTTATACTGAAAGTTGATGATTTGAACAAACAACTAAATCCTAAATACAGTGTTAAAGGAGTAGTTCACTTTTTAAAAAAAACTTTTGCTGATAATTTACTCTCCCCCATGTCATCCAATATATCCATGTCATTCTTTCTTCAGTCTTAAAGAAATTAAGGTTTTTAATGAAAACATTCCAGCATTTTTCTCCATATAATGCACTTTAATGGGAACCAAACGGTTCAAGGTCCAAAAGACAGTTTCAGTGTAAACTGCAAACTGTTCAAAGGGCTTTAAATGATTCCAGATGATGGAGTTTCCATCATGTGTTTTTTTTTATGCAACATCCCTAGATTTGCATAAGAATAGGTGGACGGAAACATGTCTGTATAGACTTTGAGTCTACAGTATATGATTAATAACCTCATAGCAACACCTAGGCAACTTTGCACGCAATTTTTGCAGGCAAACACCAATTGTTGCTTGCTGTTCTGCTGAAAACATAAAATAAATCCTTAAGTGCTCATATTGTTGCCATGTTACTTATCGTTTGACGTCGAATTGCGTGGGATTACATCATACATTGTTTTGTTTTTGACAGGCTTTGTTGACTTGCAAACAGAAAAATCCGACTTGATTGATAATGTTGGAGCCATACCTTTCCTGGATTACAAGCACTTTGCCTCAAAAATCTTCTTTCCTGAGGTTTAAGAGCTTTATTACTTTTTTCATGCATATTTACTCTTGTAGATTTACCAAATATGTTTGTTTGTTTAATATATATTTTCTTATTAGGCTGGTCTTCTGTCAACAGTCATGATCAGAGACATTGGAGAGGTAAAATGCTGCTGTATATTTAGCAGTTGGCCTATATATAAACAACTCACACTGTAAAAATAGATGTTTTAACAGTATTTTTTTTTTACGGTCAGGACTCTGCGCTGACAACTGTTGATGAGAAATGTGAGGCTTTTGCGGTGCTGATCAGAAATAAGCAGTTTCTCAGTTGTTTTGTGCATGCATTAGAGGAACAGAAAAACTTCAGCATAAAAGACAAGTGAGTTGAAGATGCTTTGACACTTTGAAAACATTCTCGCCTATGTTTGAATATGACTGGTTTTACTTGGTCACAGGTCCTTTTGGCTATTTTGAGGCCCCGATTGTGTGTTTTGTGGCATTATAAAAAAAGCAATTCGTCTTCCGTGAGGGAACTCAGAAGTGTCCTTTAAAATGACCATTACAGTAGGACAGAGGAAGATGAAGGTTTCTTTTCAATACGAAGGTTTAACGATAATCAAAATACAGGACAGCAGAACAGGCAGCAACACACAATGTGGTCGGACAAAGACTGACTGAGCAAACGGAACTCAAATGCAAACACAGATGACAATGATTGACAAACACAGATGATACAGCTGAACTGATAGCGACAGTGAAGATGACACGTGACATGTCATGACAGGCGGACAAGTCCAAATGAAAACAAACTAAACCAAACACCACTGTGACAGAAACAATGTAATGTTAGATGTGCATCAGCACAAATTCAGCAAATGTTCTTATATCAAATTGCTTCACAACAATATCTCATAAAGCCTTGAAATGAAGACATTCCATCTTATCTTTTATTCACAAAGACAAATATTCCACGAAAGCCTAACAATCATAAGATTAAACTACAATAGTAAGCATCACAAGAGTGAGGAAAATCCTAATATAAAATATACAAAAAGAATGACATAAATGATTAAATGGTATGGTCAAATGATAAATAATATAAATTATTAAATAGACATAATGATAATAAAGCAAAATGAAGAAAATATAGACACAACACAAATATATGGTTGCTCTTTTGAAACACACAGGTTGCAACTGAAACCTCAAATACCTTAAGACAAGGTTTTGCCTAAATGCATCAATCTGAATATTTATAAAAGGATATTAAAGCAAAGAATTGCAATACACATTGGCTTGATTGTTTTGCATAATAGCACTTTATAATATTAATATAAAGTTTAACAAACAAATCAGTAATAATTATTACAAATAATTGCATTAGAATAAAATAAACTAAAATAAAATTCAGATTCAGTAAATGGGCATTTAAAATATTCAGTATTGAAATCAGATCAAGGATTGCTTTTTAATCATAAAAGGATCTGTGAGAGATGCATACGGCAACCGATCTCTTTCACTCAGTCCCCTTTATCTACTCGTTTTGTCTGTTCTTTATACCGTGTTTTTGTTCCTCTCTTTATATCTCTCTTTCTGTTCCTCTCTCTCAGATGTACAGTGGCGTCTCTGTTGACTCTGGCCCTCCATGGAGACCTGGTTTATCTCACAGAGGTAATGGAGGACCTTCTGCAGAGTCTGATGGACCAGTCCAGTAATGCGAATCCAAAACTTCTCCTGCGCCGCACAGAGTCCATAGTGGAGAAGCTTCTTACCAACTGGATGTCCATCTGTCTGTATGGCTTCCTCAGGGTCCGTCCATACATCCACTTTATCGTGGATTTACAAAGTGCATGTTATCTTTCACTACTCATGTGTACTCATATGTTTATGCACAAAATGTGTGTGTTTCGCCCATATAGGAATCAGTAGGACAGCCTCTCTTTTTGTTGGTATCAGCGCTGACTCAACAGATCTCTAAAGGGCCGGTGGATTCAGTGACAGAGAAAGCTCTATACACCCTTAGCGAGGACTGGCTTCTCTGCCAAGCGCAGGACTTTGAGGCCCTGGTCAGTATTTTCTGCTTTTACGGTCAATTTTATACAAACGAGAAACTGTTCACAAAATTAAACAGTAATGGAAAAAGTACTAACCTCAAAAATACCATAACAAGCCACATTGACGTTTTAGTTGTTCCCCCTTTTAATGAATTAAAGAGAAAATATTTCACTTCCCAAACGATATGTTATATACACTCCAGTTCAAAAGTTTGGCATTGGTTTGGCATTAATCTCACTAATCAAGACTGAATTTATTTATTTAAGATATTTTGTCTATTAAGTTTATCATTAGCTGTGTACATTTCAAACCTCTTAAAGGAGTAGTTCACTTGTAAAAAAACTTTTGCTGATAATTTACTCACCCCCATCATCCAAGATGTCCATGTCTTTCTTTCTTCAGTCTAAAAGAAATGAAGGTTTTTGATGAAAACATTCCAGGATTTTTCTCCATATAATGGACTTCAATGGGAACCAAACGGTTCAAGGTCCAAAAGACACTTTCAGTGCAAACTGTTCAAAGGGCTTTAAACGATACCAGACGATGAATAAGGGTCTTATCAAGCGAAACGATTGCTCATTTAAAAAATAAATAACAAAGTTTAAGTTTTATAAGCTCAAATGCTCACCTTGCTCTGTACTGTGTGACTCTCCTGTTCGAACTTGTAAATCAAAATGAACTAATCTTTTTCTAAGTCGTTTGGTCGTTTGAGAACCAAACGACTCAGAAAAAGATTCGTTCATTTTGATTAACGAGTTTGAAGAGGAGAATCAGGAACGTGCATCACAAAACATAGCAAGGCGAGCATTTGAGCTTATAAAACTTAAACTTTGCTATTTATTTTTTAAATGAGCGATCGTTTCGCTTGATAAGACCCTTATTCATCGTCTGGTATCGTTTAAAGCCCTTTGAACAGTTTGCAGTTTGCACTGAAAGTGTCTTTTGGACCTTGAACCGTTTGAAGTCCATTATATGGAGAAAAATCCTGTAATGTTTTCATCAAAAACCTTAATTTCTTTTCGACTGAAGAAAGAATGACATGGGCATCTTGGATGACATGGGGGTGAGTAAATTATCAGCGAAAGTTTTTTTTTAAAAGTGAACTACTCCTTTAAGTTTGCTCATAAACTTTCCGTCACCAAGACATCCTGTAACTTCCTGAAACTTCTCTTCATTGCACAAGTGCTTCGGGCATCATTTTCCGACTGTTGTGTTGCTTTCCTATATGTGGACTTGTTCCACTTTGTAGTAGTTGTTTATTGCTGGCCATAGGGATTTTTATTACAGCATGGATTTGGTTCCTGACATTTTCTGTTCCTGATTATTTCCTGACCTGTGATTCTCATATTGACTGTGGTAGGATGGTTGTTGTCTCGCAGCTCATAAACACTTGAGTAAGCAAGAAAAGAGGAAAGATTAATGACAGTACAGTATGTAGACAGAATCATGTGACTAGGACATCTTCCCCTAGAAACCACCAGTAGCCACTAATGGTTAGACTTATGAAATCACTGTGCTTCTGCATTTTGCCTTCTGCAAATCAGTTTTGCAAGCCCTCCTCTCACAAAACCGGACTGTACAAGAAACTTGCATTGCAAGGAACATATTTGTGTCAGAAGATGGTCTAACTCATAGTTTGAGTTGTATTCTTCCTTTATTACAGTTAAAATTACAGAAGTCTTTTTTTAAGAAGTCTTTAAACGGCAACTAAAAAGTTCCTGCCATAAGTCATTTATTTTACGTTAATATTGCATTTTTTATTTAAATTTTTACTTTAAACCTGACTAAAAAGATACATTAGGTCTAATTATTTAAGTTATTTCTCTGTATTGCCCATAATAGTTCATTCTGAAAGGGTCTTTATACCTTATCTATCATATAAGCAATTGGTATGGCAGTTTAAAGGTTTTGATCAAAAAAAAAAAGCACCTAATAGGCTAATAAAAATATGCCACGTATATAAAAGAAGAGATAATGTAAATAAATAAGATTTTGTTTTACTGGAGCTGTCTGACTTCTGAGGACATTATTAGCAGAATATGAAGAGTTCAGATACAAAAGCCTCTAAGTGCCATTTGAAATTTTCTTCTAGAATGATCTTTTTTATCAAGCTTGTATATTTAAGTTCAGTAATTTCACTTAAATTGCAATGAGGATTACCTATTAATTGTCATTTAAGTGAAATTACTGAACTTGAATATATAAGCTTGATAAAAATGATCATTTTAGAAGAAAATTTCCAATGGCACTTAGAGGCTTTTGTATCTGAACTCTTCATATATATATATATATTTAATTCCAGTGTGATGTTTTAATTGTAACATGTATAGTTAGTTTTGAATTTGTGTTCAGTTCTTGTTTGCCCGTGTTTCCTGTCTGGTTTGTCTTATGGTCATTCTTTAAGTAATGCAGATCTCTGTGTTTGCATATACATCCTCAAATCATTCTGTTCTTTGTTCAATGTTGTCAAAGTTTGTGCTAAGTGATTGTGACACTAAATGTTCTGTGAGTTCTCTTTTGATTATTAAAAGACTGTTTAATTTTCACTTCTTCTTCGTCGTGCTGCGTTACAATAGAAATTCCTTAATACAGCCGCACGTGTGACATTAATATAGCAGCAACTTTTTCAAGGTTGATTTTTGTCAACAGATTGTGAAAAAACAAGGGAGCATATTTTTGCTCTTTGGATGTTTGTCCCCTAAATTGTTTCCTTCTCTATTCATTCTCATTAAAAGAAGAACTGTTTCAATGTTTATGTGCAACATATATAATTGGTAGTTCTTCTTCGCTAAATCATTTTGTTCATGTTTTCACCCGTGTAGAAACTGAAGGTGGTGTTTGCTGTGGGGACTGGAGGAGAAGTCAGTGAACCCTTAGAGGTCAACGCACTGACCTGTGACACAGTGCAGCAGGTTAAGGAGAAAATTTTACAGACCTTCCAGCGCAAGTTTGGTTTCCCCTACACTCAGCAGTTCAGGGAAATAGAGATCGGTTAGTAGGCTCCTTGTTCATTACTCTTCAGTGTTGATTATCAAAATACTTCATGGAACTTTTCTTAAAGGCTTAAAGCTTATGGGTTGTTTCAGTTGTCAGTCGCACTATGCACAGAACTAATTCCTATTTGATATCTCTGGGTTTTTTTGTTGTGTGCTCACAGAATATGAGAAGGAAGGAAAGTTTGTCATGCTACAGGAAGTCGACGAGACCTCAGAGATTCGAGGGCACGTTACCATGTTGAATACTCTAAAACATTATCAGGTGAGTGCAAGAGAACCAAAAATGGTGTAAACATCATTTTTGAGATTAAACAACATTTTTGAGATTAAACAAGAAAATAACAAGTTCACACGGTATTTGTTTTAGACTGTATTTTTATGTTCTCAAGGGTGGCTGTCGGCTTAATTCGAGATTGACCTTTCACTTGCAAAGCTTGTATCACAAGGCCAAATAAACCCAGATTAAGCTAAACTGTTCTGTTAAGCCATTATACATCCATAGACTACAGCAGCACAGTAGTATTTTCTGATGTTTTCTGAGTTTATGTGCTTTTAAATATGTATTTCCATCCAGGTTGGTGATGGAGCATGCATTAAAGTGATCACAACAAGAGTGCATGCCCCATTGAGGTCTCAGAACAGTGTGAAGGGTGAGTCACATCCGTTCAGTATTGCCACTTATTGTCACGAAGAAGACGAGGAGTCCAAAGTTCCAATGCAAAGTGTTCACTAACAATAACATGACTAAAATCGGTACAGACAGGTAGAAGGTTCACACACACTAGATGGAAAATATAACTTTTTGGACCTTGACATCCTCTGGTCTCCATCCACTTTCATGATATGAAAGCACTGACAAGCAAATAATGCAAATAATGACAACTGCCCTTTTATAAGAGATCTGAACTGCAGCTAAAACTCCTCAGGCCACATTTACATCTGTGCATCTTGTCACATCGAGGCACACGAATTAAAAATGGTCTTGTGTTAAGGAAGTGGTGGCATAGGTGTCTAAACTGTCTCAGTGTTTGTTTTTATACCACATCCTACATCTGTCAGTGTAGTCTCTTAGTGACCTCTATTATTTTTGATAGTGCTTTATAATAACTTTCATTTAGTCACTGATAAACATTTTTGGACACAGGAAAGTTTTTTTCTATGTATATAAATATAGATTTAAATCAAGGTCCAACATTTTGAATTGTCTGTATAAGTATCATGAATTTTCATACTCGATTACGGGTGTTGCATACAGCAACTGCATTATGCAGGTTTGGTTAGACGTGGGTTTCCCTCTCACCTAAACCCACCGTGACCACAGTGGAGATTTAATAATTTAACATCAGTCTGTAATACCCAATGATGCCTAAGTGTTGGGTTGACACTGCTTATTCATTTACTCATCATCATGGTGTTTTGTTGCACAGATGACGTGAACTTCTCTATCAAGTACTTCCATATGGTGAGTACACATTTAGGGGCCATTTTTACTTCTGTATAAAGTCTGTTTTGGTGTGTCCTTCCTTCTCCATTCACTGACACACCTAATATGTGAAGAAATGACTGTTGTGTTTTCATGCATGGGTCCTTGTCAAGGGTTCATGAGTTATATCTAGTTGGCATTGCCATGACACTGCAGTGAAGTGAGTGTGGGCGTGTGACACTTTCAGTTTTGCCACCTTCCTGTTTAAAACGGTGCTTTTAAGTGAATCTGAAGATAAGAATCTCAGTGCAGTTTGTTTTGTTCAAAGTGACAGCTTAAACATTTATGTTGCAAACACTGTCTGTACACATGAGAATAAATTCTTGTAAAAGATCTTGAATTATATGCATTGACAATTTCAACCCAAATGTTTTGTTTGGTCTAGGTCGATCCAGATGTCGAAACAGACCTGAGCAAACATCCCGAGAAAAAAGCATTAAAATTCAAAGAGATGTACCTCACCAAGCTGCTCTCCACCAAGGTGAGAATAACCGACACATAGAAGCATTTTATTGTATAAATAGTTTGACCGATGAACAGATAAACAGATGGACTGAGGGAAACACGTATTTTGGTCCCCATGAGGGTTATAAACAGCTTATAAATCATATAAAATTATGTTTTTTGAAAATGTAAAAATGCAGAAACTTTTCTGGGATTGGTAGGTTTAGGGCTAGTGTTAAATTTAGAAGATATTTGTATAAAAAGTATACAAAACATTTTGTCTATGGAATGTCTTGGTAAAATATGAAAATTCAATGATGTGTCCACCAGGTGGCAGTCCATTCTTTTGTTGAGACCCTTTTCAAGAGCATCTGGGGATTGCCCAACAACAGGGCACCAATGGCTGTCAAGTATTTTTTCGACTTCCTGGATGTACAAGCAGAGAGAAAAAAAATCTCAGATCCAGATGTTCTCCATATCTGGAAAACAAACAGGTGCTCCATTGAAGTACACTTTTGCGCATAGATATCCACAATAAAGGCTAGACGTCTTACGGCGGAGTTTCACCGGTGGCCATCTTGGCACAGGCAAGCTGATGTAAGATGAGTGATCAGCATGAACACAAATACTCTTATCTCGGTGAAATCATTGACGGATTTACAAACGGTTTGGTTTCTTACAAACGCTATAATTCTGGATGATTATTTATTTATACACTTCTATATCTATACTATTCATAAGTGTGCAGTGTCATAACTACATCTCTGATGTTTATAACAAACCAAACCGTTTGAAAATCGAGCAAGTTATGGTTATTTTAAAAGTACATGCACCATTAAATTAAAAACACAATGTTACGAGTGAGCGAACTTCCTGTGACAAGATGGCCGCCAGGTGCGGACGTCCACCTCCATTCGCCAGTAGCGCGGGACGAGAGATCAAGCCTTCATTGTGGATATCTATGCTTTTGCGTAGCTCCACCAATAGCTGCACTGATCAGTTTTAAATGTTCATGCACAACTAAAAAGATTTTCTGACCTCCCTATCAGCCTCCCGCTTCGTTTCTGGGTGAATATCCTGAAGAACCCTGACTTTGTGTTCAGTGACATGGTAAAGACGCCTCACCTGGACGGCTGTCTGTCCGTCATCGCTCAGGCTTTCATGGACTCCTTCTCACTAACTGAGCAACACCTAGACAAGGTAACCATTGAAGACTAAAATGGAAAACTGAATATCAGAAAAATGATTGACCTTATTCTCCTACAGCATTCGCCAACCAATAAGCTACTCTATGCCAAAGATATCCCTCAGTACAAACAGGAAGTGAAGTCGTATTACAAGATGGTGAAAGACCAGCCTTCTATCAGCAGCCAAGAGTTGAAATTATTTCTTCAAGATGAGTCAAAGGTACAATTTGTCCTACACAGTACCTAGCGATTTAATGAAACATCTTGACGAAAATATGGTGATGAATAAATGGCTAATGTTAATTTCCCTTCTTCATCAGAAACATCAAAATGAGTTCAATGAATCTGCAGCTCTGCGTGAACTCTACAAATACATGCTCCGCTACTTCAGTGAGGTACGATTCCCGTGTTATGATCTACTCTTTCGTGCATTCGTGGCAGTTTCACAGAACAGTTTCGAAGGATTTTCAGGCATTTTGAAGCCACAGAAATTCTAAAAAGGAAACCTATTTTGACACTTTAATGACAACACTTTCACATCCTGTTTTAGTTCAGGATGTTAGAAACCTGTTTTGAAAGGAGACTTGATACTTTACTTTCCACTAGTAATCATTTAACGGTTGGGAAATTCTAGAATTATTAAGGTTTCAGATTGTAACTTTTTCTTTCTCTACAGGTTTCTCAGAAGCTGGAGCAGACAGACGCCCCCGCTAGCTTGATAGAGGACATGCACAAAGTTAAGGAGCTTTTTGACAACATGAAACGAAGTGGTTGGAGCTGAAATTGGTATTCACGCTGCATCATGTTTGTTTTTAAGCTGGAAATTAAACTGAAAGCGTCTCCCTCATAGAGACTGCCATCATCATCTATCATATATTAGGAAAGACAGATTGACTTCTGTCTATTGGACACTTTTGGGACCAAGTGAATGTAATATATGTTGATGAACTAGACTTTTAAGGTCCAAAGCTGTCACTGGTGTTGTACCCTAAGGTACAAAAGCTAAAAGGAACTAAGGTACTAATATATCATACAAAGATGTACCATTTCACTTTTGTACCTTAGAGTACTACACCAGTGACAGCTTTGTTCCTTTATTTTCGAGTGATCGAGCTTATATTGGACTAACACTGGGCTGTTTATACAATGTATCTCAAAAATATTACTTTTTATGCAAATTAATGCAAATCTTGATGATTGATATGGTGTAGTTGTATTTTTTCTGTTGCCTAAATCATGTATTCTTTTACTACAGGATCTGCCTTAATACATTAATCTGCCAGGTCAAGCATTGTACGTTCCTCCTTTTTAAAATAGACAAAACAACGTTTTTGCTGTTTTGCTCTGGTCTGACTCTGCACTATAGCCGACTAATAAAATGTGTGTTTTCTGTAAAGTGATGTTACATGCACAATTGAGATCACTGTACTTTTTTGTTTTTGTTTTGTCGCCCTCTATTGGTCACACTAGTTATTCTGTACAAGTTTTGTAGTCATATGTTTTTGCTCAGGACATAAAATATGTATTGATTAATTAACATTCTGAACAATAAAAATATTTTTAAATTATTTTGGTGTGTGTTAGTTTGCCTGTCACTATGCCAAATGGTCATTTCTGTATAGGAGTATGGCATTTCCAATCAATAATAAATTGATTTATTATTACTGTCATAGTTTGAGACTTTATTCAATCATTTATTCTCTTTTTTTTTTGAAATAAAGATATTTTTTATTCATAAAGAATGTGTTAAATTGATAAATTAAAGATTTATGCTGTTAGAAAAGGTTTCTATTTTGAATAAACGCTGTTCTTTTTAACTTTTTATTAATCAATGAATCCTAAAAAAAAAGTATCAGTTTCCAAAAATTATTAAGTAACACAACTGTTTCCAACATTAATAAATAAGTATCAAATCCGCATTTTTAACGATTTCTGAAGGATCATGTGACACTGAGGACTGGAGAAATTATGAAAATTCAGCTTTTCATCACAGAAATAAGTTATATTTTTTTAAAAAAGAAAACCATTATTTAAAATTAAAAATTTTTTTTTCTGTATTCCTTATAAATATAAATGCAGACTTAATGAGCATAAGAGACTTTTTTCAAAAACATTAAACAGTAATGTTTCATAATACTCTCTCTGTATATGTCTAAATATACAGAGTAGTGATGAATAAGATAAAAAATAAATCTCTCCGACCTTATCCGACCTAATGGAATATAAACACTGAGCTAAGATGTGACGTAATCTTGGGTGAGCCTCATTTTCGTGGGGTGCTCTTGCGCATGCGCGCTTGTCCACAGACGCGTCACTGCGCATTCAACATGGACCCGACGGTAAAGCGGTAGCGACGGACGCGTCTACAAGTCATGTTTATATTCGCCTATCACGACGCTTCAATATTCCAAAGGAAACACTCCGTTTGACCGGAGGAAACCTAAAATGTATGGCTTTCAAACTCTACCGCCCGTCCTTGGATAAGTGACTGATGAGAGACCGGTCATGGCTGGATTGATCAAGAAACAGATCCTGAAACACCTCTCCAGGTCAGAACTGATCCCTTACTGACACACTTTACATACATATCGATGCCTGATAAATATAAATCGTTGGTCTAAGGCTGGGATGATTCCCGCTGATGTGGCTGTGCTGGATGACACATGCTGATGGGTCATAACTGGGGTTTGACAGCTTGCCAGAGAAAATGCTGTTCCACTGGGTTGACGTCAAAACATGTTTTGGGTGTCATGTCTCCAGCCAAACGAGTCGGTCTGGCCTCATCTTAATGTGTTTTTATGGGTCAGTGTGATACATAGCTGGCTAAATCTCGTTCTAGATGTCTTCTGGATGAAACTACCCCTCATCCCGTTTTAGACAGCTTTGGTAATAAGTGGATTTACTCTTTACAGGCATGACAGCCCGACTCCATTTCCAACCTTATGTTGAATTTGGTTGACACTTTAATGTCAGTTTCAAGTTATCAAGTTCAGTGATCAAATAGTCTTGTAGGATGCTTTCAGGAACACATGTAATCCATGAATTTATCCAGATATTTATCAATAATACAGAAATGTAAGGTTTTAGACTGAGTATTAAATATGAAAACCCCATGTTGATAGATCTTAAAGTCAGCATGAAACGAAAATGAACTCTGCTCATCCACTCTGCATGTTTGTTTCTTTAAACATTTATTTTTAATTAAGATTACTTGTAACTAGTTCTTCTTGTGCAGTGGTTCCCAACCCTGTCATGCCCCGTGTCCCAATTCAAAGGCTACATCTTTCAAAGGACTCTGACTTTAAAGGCAATACCTTCGAAAGCCGGAAGGTCGGACTAAGTGTTGTTAAATTTTCGGCCTCCATTTTAAAAGGATCTGCCTCATCTCAAAATACAATCAACGCATAGAACCGATACGCCATAACAATTGGAAATACACCATATTATGGATAAGCAAATCTTTTGTTCATCGATTTGTGACTTTAAATCATAATATTGAGTATGTGACTTGTGTCACCTCATGTGTCTGTGCTGATTTTGAGCGTAATGTAACACATCACCAGGCCTAGATCAACTGATTTGAACTTTTTGCGCTAATAATCTGCAGAATGTCAGTGGAATTACATGGTAAAAGAGCTGAGAGGTCTGCCAAACCATTTTGGCCAAATATTAAAGGGATAGTTCACTAAAAATTAAAAAAAAAAAATACTCAACTTCATATTGTTGTTCCAAATTTGAATGACTTGAATTGCACATTTTGGGGTTTAAAACAGCATTGGACCCAATGACTTTTCATTGCATTGACAGAAAAATACAGACAATTGTGACCTAAGGTAGTAAACTATTTTCAATTTTGGGTGAAATCTCTTTAATACACAGCACAAGGAATGTGCAGAAGATATGTAAAACTTTCCAAAAATGTTCCAGTTGTGTTGAAATCTCTAGGACTTTTAAGGCCCATTCACACCAACATTGGTAACTACAAAGATAACTACATGCACCAATGCACAAACACATTCTGTTATTAAACACACTCTTCAGTTATATCATTTGCTTCATTAAATAGTCAAGCTCTTTAAAATTTTGATGGATTCTGATTTCAGTGAGACCGTTCCTCAGTTGTGGCGTGGACTTTCGTATTTATTTACAACTTTATAGTCATCATCATTATAGTTATTGTCCATGGCCCCTTAGACAGTCAGCCCTCCAAATGCGTAGGTGGTTTGAGTCACGTCTATCCGTGTTCAGTTTGTTGTGGAAACTTGAATTAAGTCTGGGTGGATTGTTAGGATGAGGCCTGGGTTCAACAGAAACAACGTTTCGCCTTTTGCTGTGGAGTGCACATTGTGCCAAATGGTTTCACTATTGTTTGCCATTGTAGTGTCCGTTCTTGGGTCCAACCTACCTGCATTATTTATTCCCTCAGTGGAGCGTATCCAGATGAAATGCAATACAACTCCTATTCATTCAAAATGACGCAAGAGGCATTTGGTAAAAAAATCTTATGGTGTTCCTCATTTGATAAGCAATATCTCACTTCCACGATGCTGTCCAATCAGCGTGATAAATTAAAAGTGTGTGGGATGGGTCGTAACTTTTGGCCATGCCCTTCAGGGTGAATATGTTTAGAGCTTGTGCGTGTTGTTTGCACACTCTGCGTTTTTTGGAGGAATAGTGGCGCTCAAGGCCTCCTAAAAATGAACTCTGTGGACTTTGACTTATATTGTTTAAATTAATTTACCATTGAGAGACTTTCGCCCAGACTTTGACCTACAAAAAATCAAGTTTTCGTCTTGTGTCAGCACTTTTTCAGTCTGTAATAGTCTCATATTTATTGTTAGGCTATAGCTTATCAGATTTTGTTGGTACGTTGGGTATGTTACGTTACGTTATTTTGTTAAATATGCAATATATTTACTATATATATTTAATATAAATACATTTATAAAACTAAACTATTATATTATGTATGTTATAGGCCTATATATTATAATATGTTTTTGGAGAGGCTGAATTTGTGAAAATCAGAAGATGCCCTGGAAAGCTCTGAGTGAAGCTGTAGGCATTTTTCAGAGGAAAGAAACTTGGCCCGTATTTCCAGTCCGTGGCTCCTATTAGTAGAAGATGAATTAGAAAACACAGTCCTATCTTATCTGTTTGTGCTCATTGTTATGCTTTGTAAAACCAGGGTAAAACTCCTGTGGTGGTTAAGGAGGCTTTGCCCTCTTAGAACTAGTTTTTCAGATACTTCGAAAATATATTTTCATGAGCGAATCAATATGATTCCTAAGACCAGTGTTGGTCTGAAGAGATAGTTCACCAAGAAATGACATTACTCACATTTGTGTTGTTCCAAACCTGGAATAGCGGATGTTTTTCATATAATGAAAACGGATAGAGAGAGACAACTATTCAAGTTCTCTGTTTGGAAAAGAGCAGCCTGAATATCCTGCTAAACTTCTTTTGTTCTCCATGAAAGAAAGTAAGTCATACAGGTTTCTAAAGCCCTGAGGTCGAGTACAATAGAGTTTAATCATTTTTGACTTAATGTTTGTCTGATTTGATTTTGTTTCATTTGATTGAAATCTAAGTACCACAGCGCTCGTTGTGCATTTCTTCACCAGGAGGAATAAAGTGTTTTTTGAATGGAAGACTGTGTAGAAAATCAATACACACCCAGGAAAAAGGCAGCGGTCTGACTGACACAATTGAACAGATGCATTCCCAGGTGCATATTCTACAGCACTTCTGCGGAAACTGTCATTCACAGTGTGTGTGTGTGTGTGTGTGTGTGTATGTTTTAGCATTGATCAGGTTTATTGCAAAAGACCTGACATGGCTGACAAGCAACATGTTGCTCTTTAGAAGCTTTCGGTCGATATGTTTAACTGTATAACTCCTAGTTTAACAGTTACTTCCTGTTACTCCTGGACCCAAACAGAAACAGAATCAGGATCCAGGGTTTGTTCCACATATTGAGGCCGAGGTTTCACATCACTGTTGTGTGAAATGAAGTGAAACTTAAAGCACCTTTTACATTTATCCAAATGGAGGTTGTCTGATCGCAACTGCACACACCCACACAGACTCAGAATGACTGCTGATGGAGTTTCCCCTTGATTCACCCATTTGGTAGTTTGACTTTTGCTGTTTTAGCACGTTTTAGAAAGACGAATGCTTGAAATTGAGTTTTTGCTGTGGTTGTGTTGAACGACTCGGTATAATGAAGCTGATTTGACCAAATATAGATATTCTAACCAACATATACCCAAAATGAATCAGAATTAGATCACAAAAGTTAAATTTAAATTAAAGTTAGTTAAACAATGTTTTTGGGCATATGCCTAGAGGTCTATGTTTATATGCAAGTGGACGGTTTAGTTCTGGACTATTGCTCGGGTTGATCAGTGTTTGTAGGCCATAAAAAGAGTAATAACGTCTTCTGTCAGGACTCCGGAGGAAAGCCCTTAGTTTGTAAAGTAAGCGTCTGTTCTCTTTTACCGCTGTTGTCGTGATGTTCGTACTCGCTTCTGTCAATGTTATCGCCATGCCGACCTTCCTCGGGTTCTGTCCCTCAGCTGTTGTTCTCTAACGACTCCCATTGGATGCTGTTTTTTTCTGCCTAGAATTCATCCATGCACCTCTAGGGGCTCGTCTAAAACCCTGTGCTGAGATGCAGGATGGCTCTATGAGGTCAAACGCATTGCATTTATGTTTGTTTATGTGTATCATTTTGACATTTGCATAGGGTCTATGAGGGCTTTTGTCATCCTGTGAATAACTGCTGCGTTTGGGCTATTTAGAGCTCTCCTTCTGTGTCCTTGGCGTAAAGCATTAGATTAATAAGTCACCCTGACGGGTACAATCTCCATCAAATATCTTGTTCAAGAGATGCCCACACTTTGAAATTCATCCAGTGAGTGCAATGATTCAAAGCTGCTATTGTGTTAGATATGGTTTACAAAATACACTAAATTTGTCTTGTTGATTTTACACACTTAAATTTCAAATTTTGACTTTTTCCTCTAAGCATGTTGCTTGGCTTATTCTGCACAATTAGTGCACATTATGTCTAATGAATAAATGTTTGCATTTGTATTGTGTGTCATCCCAGTAACTCTGGAACCATATTCCGTATTAAGTGACATCATCAAGGCCACATAAATTTTGACCAGTAGTTGCAGGCCGTGTTTCAAGTGTGGAGTTGGCTCATTATTCAGTCAATTCTCAATAAAATTAAGTCCAACCCTACATTTGTTTTGTTTTTGAAATCTTCTCTTTTTCTTGGGGAAAAAAACTTACATTTATGGATGTAAAATGACTTATGAAATTCATTTCATGTTGACTTTAAATGACTTCCCATGTTCACAGACATGATATCTATTCACTTTTGTACTTTAATACACTTTATACGGTGCCTACAGTACTGGGATGTCTTATCACTATGTCACAGAAGACACCGTATCTCTGTGAGATCATTTCCGACAGTGATGCTGAGTCAAAATGCAAATTATGACATTTTTCCAGCTTGATGTCTAATTTCTTGGCAGTATAGACAGACAGAATTCAGCATGTAAAACAAACTTAATCACACATGGTGAATTCACTGTAAAACATGACTGGACTGACATTTATGAAATAGTAGCAGCAGCGATTGTACAATAGACCAATTGTTACATTCTAATTAGAAAAACTCTTTGGCACTCAGTATAGTTTATCGCTGTTTTACAGTAACTGTGAAAGTGCCTCATCCATCAGTAAGTTGAAACGGTAAAGTTTTATAATTGTTTATATTTTCAGCTGCCTAAACAGTAGTATACTAAGTTCTAAGTTCTGCAAAATTAAGGCTATAAATTAAGTTCTGTGAGTCTACTCATTCTTCTCTGTGATTTCAGTCTATGGAGCTTTGTGCATATTATGTGATAGTTGATTGGTATGAATGAGTGTCTGTCCATGTGATAGTGGTGTTTTGTGTTGTTTAGACCCAACACCACCCTTTCCAGATCAGCAGCAGTTCTGCTATCACTGGGACAGAATGTGTTGACTGTTATAACACTGTTCGTTTTGTAGGAGGTTGATTTATAGTCTTTCAATGACATTCGTGTTATTTATAATGGGGCAGTATGGCGGTATACAGTACATCATGCATCATTATTTTTAAAGGTACAATATGTAAGATATTTGTAATAAAATATTTAAAGACCACTTGCACATTATCTCAAAAGTTCCAATGGATTTGTATTTAAATAATGGCTCGTCCCTTGTCAATCGCATATAATTACGTAATATCTGCTCTATCTTTGCTTTTCGCTTGTATATAGGCTATATATAACCATATAGGCTATATATATAGATAGATAGATAGATAGATAGATAGATAGATAGATAGATCCCTCATTAGCGGCAATTTCAATGGGCCGTTATACGTAAGCCGCTAATGAGGGATCTACTGTATCTATGGCAGGGATATTAAAAAACTAAAAACTATTAAGTAGTCTATGTGTTGCACAAAAATATTTAGTCATTACTTGCAAATACTCTGGTTTCGTTCAAATTGACTTTTAGTATGATTGTTTTAAATGTGGGCAGCACTAACCCAACAAATAGTCACATATCAGAAACTACATTTCATTGTCTTTGTAGTTAATTAATTACGATGACGTATAATAGTCTGATTAAACGTTCAGGTAATACAAAAACTAATTTATTAGATGATAAATAATTAATATGATTTGTGAATTCCACACATCTCTGCATGGTGAAAACGAAATCTCCCATCATTCCACTCTCCTTCATAGGGTCAAGCTTCGTATTTGTTATTGGTTTGAAAATGCGACCTCTGGCGGTGAAAAAACTACACATTGTACCTTTAACTGTGGGTTTTCAACATTGAAATAAGTGCTACGTTCAGTCCATCAGCACAGAATAAAGATGCATTTATCTGAGATTTGCTACTAGAAGACACAGGTGTAGTTGAGCTGAGCCCACCTGATGTCACCCGGCTGGCACCCGTCCGATCTCTTAACTGTAGTGGTGGAGCGTTCTGACCCGATATCTGATATATCAGGGACTGAAGAAGGTAGGCCGTGTGTGAATGAATATTTAACCGTTCACAGAAAACGGTTACGTAATGCGGTGGCCAGACTGTTCACGTTTCATTTTCAACTGGCTTGTTTATGAAAGTTTGCATGTTTTCATACTTCTCGTCTCGTGTTTGCTTTTGTTTCACACACAGTGATGAACAAGCCCACGCAGCGGCGGGTTTAGTAATTCACGGTTCTGTGGAAACTTCACACTTCAGTCACGATTCCACCTTTTCTGTTTTTTCCATCTTTCAATACAAAAATAGTTTTTTTGTATTGAATTTTGTTTTCCTTAGTATATTATTATGTGTTGTTTTATTGTTTCATTTTTTATTGTATGTTTTCCACCTCATTAAACAGGACTATTAAGACAGACTTTCAGGAAAATGAGTGCCATCTGACCTTTAGAAACTATTATCCTTATTTTTTATTCCATTTCATTTTAATTTATGGTATAATTATATTTTATTGTTTCATTTTGTTGTTTAATTTATTATTTATTTATTTATTCATTATCTCATGTAATTTTTTGTTTACATTTTATTCTTTTATTTTATGTTTTTCACCACATTAAGCAGGACTTTTTTGTGTGTGTGTGTGTGTGTGTGATTGATGTATGTAAATTGTTTCTTAACTGCTATGATTATGTAAAGCACATTGGGCTACCTGTGTATGAAATGGGCTATATCAATAAACCTGAACCTGAACCTGACTATTTAACGAGAGACTTTCAGGAAAATGATTGTCACCGTGTCTGACCTTTAGACACTATCATCCTTATTCAGTCCTTGGAAACACAGACGCTGTTAACTTTTATCATCTAGGCTATCTTTACATGAACTAAAGTACAGTTGTTTCTAGGTTTCCAGGCCAGTGGTTACGTCAGTGCAGTTTTTAAACACTAGTTGCCTCTATATGAGAAGCTTTAAAGTTATTGAAGTGGTTATTAGTGTTTTGTCTCTGTAATTTTGCTATAGTAATCTACTTGTAGTCCTTTATGTAAGGCTCTTTA
Organism: Pimephales promelas; assembly: GCF_016745375.1. Next base: position 12,459,275 of record NW_024121144.1, read on the forward strand.
TTTGAATCTGTTGGAGTGAAACAGGATTAACCGGCTATCTAAGACTTTTTGCTACACTTTTATTACATTATTACACATTTAACGGTAACTCAAAGGAGCGACCATTTTAAGTGTAAGCGACTCTGTGTTAGTGCTTTTAAACTGGGCTAAAAGGTCAAATAAACAGCTTCAAGAAGATATCCAACTTTTTTCCCCAGAGTAACATTTACTGTGGCCACATAGGCTTGCCTTTAAGTGACTGGCTTTTCCACACCCTGACCTGTTTGTGCCATTAGCTCGCCGATTCAAAACAACTGAAGGAGGAAATGATAACAAATCAACCTTGGCGCACTGAGGGCCGTGAAGAGAACATTGCTCTTTGCGGGAACACTCTTAAACATTAACTGAAAAATCAATCAGCACGGAAACAGAAGGTCATGGCTATGCAGAGCTCCTGGTCACTATTGCGGTTTCAGATCCTCGAGGTTGCTAAATGTTCAAGTTTGGCATCAGAGAACGCTCTAAAACGATTGATTTCAGTCAGTGTGGACGGCGGGTCAGCAGTAAGATGTAAAACTTGGCCTGTCTGCGATCTCCAAATGCAAGTGTAGCAACTTTCCCCTATTGGTAGTCGCATTCATTTAAATTGTTATGGAGCTGCATTTTCACCCATGAGATGTTTTGTTTGTGCATCTTTAGTAAAAGAGCAACGACGAGAGAATTTACACTCCACTTGATGGATGGTAATCCATGGATAGATGAATAATGAATGATTAGCTTCCCATGTAAGAAAAATGACCAGCAACAGTTTTGGATTGCCAAAGGCTACGGTGTTCAATTACACAAATTTTTTGCCATCGTTTCTACAGAATCAGCATGTAAATGAGATGAAATCAAGCAAAAATATATTGATAAATCTTGACTTGTTTTGGTAATCAGAGAAATCAGCTTTTTCTAGTATGCAATCAACATTACACTGTGTACTAATGCCTTAGTGAACAGATTTACTTGTAGCATTTAAAATGGTTGATTTTATTTATTTTATTTATTTGACAAAATATATTTTTAAATATATTATATATTTAAAGTATTTTAATTCTAACATCATAGCATAGTTAATAATAATAATAATAATAATAATTGTAATAATAGCAACTTTATGTTAATAATATAATATTAACATCATTTATTTTATATTAATAATTTTACAGTCAATGTGACCTTCCATTGATGATCAGTAACTTCCAGTCGGCTTTTTGTTGTTGCAATCATTGAAAAACGTTTATCTAGAATGTGATCACATTTGCACTGTGTACTTTAATCGGTGAACTGTCATTATTGAACGTATTAATGTGTAGAAGTGTCCACACACACACACATAACTCAATGGTGGGTGGTAACAGCATGACTTCTCACTGATCTGCTTGCTTGTGAAGCTGTAATTACAGTCAAGAGAAAGTCATTAAACCATAAAAGAAAACTGCTGTGTGGTTTTCTCTGCCTCCCCTTATTCACTTCTTTTATTTTGCTGATTTTATTCCCTTTTTTCACGCTGTTCCTCTCCCTCTCTTTCTCTTTTCTGCAGGTTTGCTAAGAACCTCTCCCCAGATAAGATTAATCTGAGCACTCTGAAAGGGGAGGGCCAGCTTACCAACCTGGAGCTGGATGAGGAGGTTTTGCAGAACATGTTGGATCTGCCCACCTGGCTCGCCATTAATAAAGTCTTCTGCAATAAGGCCGCCATCCGGGTATGAGACGCTGTGACTTCTTAATAACATCATCACTATGAGTCCCTCTGACACTAGAATCATAGGATCTGCTGGGAATAGCTCTGCTGATCGAGCTCAGCCCTCTAGATTTACACTCTTGGGCTGCATTCAAATTTGCATAATGTCCATCAAACAGTTAGTAGAGATTTTTTTAAAATAAATATAAATACATTTTTACTATTACTTTTACTGTTACTATTTATTTATTTATTTATTTATTTGTGTCCTCTTTTCCCCTATTTTTACATTTTAGATTATCTTGTCGTCATGTAAACCTCACTTTCAGTTAATCTTTAAAATACATATTTAATAACATTTAATAAACTTTATTAAAAATGTAATCTTTAACAAAATGTCATTTTCATTCATTTTAATTTTAATTGTTAATAATATTATTAATATTGATTATAATTGTGAAGATTATAATAAAGATTGCATGTACATTTTTTTGTACATAATAATTCACGTGTAGTTTAAAAGGGTTTATATTGTTTTTTAGCATTTTGTTTTTTATTCATTTTAACAAAATATATTTAAAATGTTACATATGTTATCAATTTAACAACTTTGATATTATTTTTAAAATAATAATAATAATAATAATAATTTATTAATAGAATTATATTAATAATATTATTGTTAGCATTAATAATAATTATTATTGTTGTTATTATTACTGTAATTTTATTATTAATAATACATAATTTATCATTATTTTAATCATTTTCAATATTAATTATGGTTTTTATACTTAGATAATGATATTTCCTATTCCCTACCTCTGAAACATGACCGTCAAACAAACCTTTAGTGATTTTTAGATTTGAAGCATGATTTATGAATGTTTAAAATAGTGAGGACCACTTCACTTCTCATAAGTTGGCTTCACTATAATTCTGAGGATATTTTCCATAAGTCTTGGTTATACTTGTTGTGAGGGCTAAATTAAGGAAATACAATAAAACCAGTCCCTTAAAAGTGTATGTGTATAGAGGCCTGTGCTGCAGCAATATTATTAATACACACAGCATCATAGATATGAGTGCACACATCATATATCAGTGCTGCAAACAGTGCCTTTAATTACAAAGGTCAGTGTTGAATAAACTGTATATATTTTTTTCCTGCGTGTGTACAACCTAGATCCCATGGACCAAACTGAAGACTCATCCAATCTCTCTGGTAATAACATTTTATTGTTTTTTCTTCTACTTATGAAAGTGTATATATGTATAGCCTATATTCTTTGACTTTAGTTTTGTTCTAATCTCCTCTGATTAAAAGCAGTTCCATTTTCTGCAGCTTAATTGAGTCTGTAAATCATTTCTTTCAGTCTTTGGACAAAGTTGTCATGGAGATGAGCACCTGTGACGAGCCTCGCCCTCCCAACGGTCCATCACCCATTGCCACAGCCTCAGGTCAAAGGTTGGTTTCAGTTAATGGGCTCTATCAGCCTTGATTCGGATCTCTCCTCTTCTGCTTTCCTGTTTTCATGGTTGCCTCTGTTATGAAAAACCTGGATGTATATAAATTGAAAAGCCATAGAAAATATGATTTATTTTTGTATGTTTGTTTGTTTTCTTGGCTAGATATTATTTTTTGTTCAGTGCTTGTTGTAATATAGAACTTGCTCGCAATATTATGATATTACATGTTTATTTGTGGGGGTTTATTTTGTATTTTCTATTCTCTTTCTGTCAGTGAATATGGTTTTGCGGAGAAAGTGGTGGAGGGCATCTCACTCTCTGTGAACTCCATAGTGATCCGCATCAGCGCCAAAGCCTTTAATGCCTCCTTCGAGCTCTCGCAGCTCCAGGTCCTCAGCGTCAACAACAGCTGGGACACTAGTGACCTGCGACGCACGCGTATCCTGGACCCCACACGTGGAGAGGTGACACATCTCTCTGGTGTTGTGGAGGCCATAAGACATGTGTTTCTATGCTAACACTATGATGCATTCTAGATCCTAACGTTTAAGGAAGTGAGCTGGCAGATGATCAGGATTGAAGCAGATGCTATCCAGAACACAGAACATGAGGTCATCAGAGCCCCCATACGCCTCATCACCAACCAATCAAAGATCAGAGTCACTTTAAAGAGGAGGGTGAGGATACACACACGCACATTCGTTACACAACCCTCAAACAGTATGTAAATGTACAAAATTAGATCCAAACTGTCAACTTTTGGATCACTGTGTACTAGCATGTGTATTTCTGAGAGTGTGTGTGTAGCAGTCATTCTTGTATGGGTCAGTTCTGAGCTCTAGGGGCAGCCGGGGTCCATTTTTCTGTTGGTAGTCTAAATATTGGCAGCTGATTATATCGGGTTTTATTATGGTAGCATTCAGCATTGAGCACATAGAAAATGTGGGTTTTTAAATCCTAAAAAAAAAAACATTATGAAGTAATATACAAAAGACAGATTTAATATTCTGCACTATTTGTAAAAAAAAATGTTTTTAAATAAAAAAAATAAAACGTAATAAAACTGATGAACTATGTCTGTGTGTGTTTATAACAATTTTTATAATATAATGAAATAATAATATATATATATATAAATTGTATATAGATTGAAATGAAAGAACATTTTTCACACAACCTTTTAGATCGGTAAGATTTTTAAAATGTTTTTAAAAGAAGTCTCTTCTGCTCACCAAGGCTGTATTTATTTGATCCAAAATACAGTAAAAACAGTAACAATGTGAATTTTATTTTTTTTGCAATTTAAAATAACCATCCTTGCTGAATTTAATTTCTTTCCTTATTAAGTAAATCACTTCCTACTGACCCTAAACTTTTGAACGGTAGTGTATAATGTTACAGAAGCTTTCTTTTTTTTTTTCTCAAAGAATCCTGAAAAACTGTTTTCAACATTGAAAATAATCAGACTTTTTTTCTTGAGAAGCAAATAAGCATATTAAAATGATTTCTAATGGATTGTGTGTGGCACTGAAGACTGGAATAATGATGCTGAGAATTCAGCTTTGCATCACAGGAAGAAATTACATTTTACAATATATTCAAATTGAAAACGGTTATTTTAAATAATAATAAAAAATATTTCACAACAGTAGTATGTTTTTGCTGTATTTTGGATAAAATAAATGCATCAGGTTATCAGAAGAGTCTTTTTTTACATTTAAAAAAACATATCGATCTAAAACTTTTGAACAAAAGTGTATATGTTTCTGATTAAGAAATTAAGTATTTAAATTAGCTTGTTATGTATGTCCATTTATTTTTCCAGATGAAAGACTGTAATGTTGTTGCATCAAAGCTGATTCTGATCCTGGATGACCTGCTGTGGGTGCTGACGGACTCTCAGCTCAAGGCCATGGTGCAGTATGCTAAGTCTCTCAGTGAAGCCATGGAGAAATCAGCTGCACAGAGGAAGACAATGCCCCCCGACACCACACAGGTTCACTTCCTCATCCCTTCCCAAATCAACCACACCAGCTGTTTCAGACTACCTCTTTTTTTTGTTTGCTTCTTTTATCTGAGTAATATTTTGGTGCCCCATTTTGGTGTCGTAAATGTCTTTGTTTGAATGTCTTTAGTGTGTTGTCTGAGCTTAAGATACAGTATATTTCAACTCTGTTGGTGTTTTTAGGTAACACCGGCACCCCCTTCAGCCCAGCAGGTGCGCACACAGCAGGCTTCAGCCACAGCAGACCAGAGCGCTTCTATGGAACGGCTCTTCAACTCTCATGATGTTCGTGAAACCTCACACCATCTCCAAATCACACACTTAGACCTGCATATTTGTGACGACACCAATGCCAAGGACAGAGGTACCACATGCCCACACACAATACTGTTAACACCAAAGTGTGTGAGTTTGGTGGTGTTCAGCTGAAATGTGTCTTTTTTTTTCTCCTCTGCAGGAATTAATAAGAGATTAGATGGTGGCGCAATGCAGGTGTCCTTCAGTTCTATAACTGTAGACTATTATCCCTTCCACAAAGCTGGTAAAATATATTCTTCCTTTAATAACCTGTTGAACAGGAAGATGTTCAGATTATTAAAAAGAAAATGCCTTTCTTTCTCTCAGGTGAGGGTTGTTTGCATTGGATGCATTACAGCGAGGCCACGAAGTCTCGTGAGACCTGGGTCCGTTCTCTCCTGGAGGAGTTTAAGTCTAATGTGGATATGCTCAAAAATGTAGTCAGTGGCCAGTCCCAGAGCTCTCCTCAACATGGTGAGAACGTCCTGCCAATAAACACACACTTACTGTGACTGAAAAACAAAAAATGGAGTAGTTTAGTTTCATGCAACCTATCCTGTGTCTGGATCATATTTGACTCAAAAGTCAAAAGAAAGTATTTTTGAACCACAAATATTTGTTTTGCATTTTAATGAGGAGGGCAAGCATACACACAAACACACACACACACACACACACTTTCGTTACAAACCTGTACAGTAACATACAGAATTAGATGTTCAGAAAATATTTTCGGATCATAAATATATATTTTTTTTGCGTTGTGGAATCCAAAAAAATCCCCCCCCCAAAAAAATAAATCATGGTATTATTGATTTAGCATTACATTTGTATTACATTTATAGTATTGACATTAGTGGATTTATTAGTAAAAAAAACATTTTAGAGCTATACATATAAAAATACTGTTTTATGGGAATGAGAATCGCTGGGAATGGGAATAATAATGGCTATTACAATGCATAAAAGGTTCTCTACACATTATTGGTAATGAGGATTTGTGAGCTAAATGCTTATTTGCCATGAAAATAATAAAACATTTGCTAACTTTATTTAATTTATACATTTTATTTATTTGTTGTTTTTTGGGGGGGATTTTTAGTTAAATGTGATCTGGACACTGGTTACTTAAAGGAGAACTCCGGTCAATTTTAAAATTTAAGCTCATATTTTTTGTACATTTGCTGTGTGGTGTTCTGAGAATATCAGCTCAAATGGATAGTTCATCCTAATCAGATCATCAGATCATCATTTAGTTACCAATGATCGCGCGCGCGAACTCTACAATCTTCAACCGAAAACAGGAAGTAAATACAGGTATGTCAGCTGGCTGACTTAACATCATTTTTATTAATATCTTTCACATTTACTGCAGTCAGATTGACCGTGGTCACTCTTAATAACACCACTCACTTGGCTGTGCACTCGTAATGACAAATCAAGGATGTTAAGAGGCTAAAAGCAGGTTTAGAACTTGCCTCATTGAAGTCAACAGGGTGCGGATTTTAAAAAAGACGATAATACAGTGTAGGCAACACCGATTTTTGTAGTTTTTGTACAAAATGTACAAAAAAATGAGCTCAATGTTAAAATTGAACAGCTGTTCTTCATTGATACATACATGTAAATCTGGATATGCCTATCCAAACACTATTAATAAAGCTATAATTTGTGACACTTTAAGGGCTCTTCTCAAAGACTGTAGGGCACTTTCAGATGATACAGACAACAGTTATGGGCTGCATTGATGTTCAAAGTTTCCCATGTGGCCTCTGAGAGTGTAGCAGAGTCTTTGTGTAAGGGCCTTTAGCTAAAGTGTACAGTTTTTAGCTCAGTAGCGCTGTACGGCTAATGTTTATGAGCATATGGCTTTACAGTAATATAGTCCTTCAAGTGTTTTGCAGTGGTCATTAAGTGTGTCCTGAAAGCAGATAACACCTGTCCTAGTTTTAGGAGGTTTTTTTTTTTTTTTGCGTAATGGGTTCTGTGTCTCCAGTCTGTCAGTCGATTGTCTTAGAGGCGCAGGGTGAGGGGATAATGGTTAGGGAGCTGGATTCAGGCGCAGATGGCTCGTGGCCGCTCTCCCCCACGGCCAGCTGCTGCTGGTGTCTGGAGACAGGTACCTCTCTGGTGTGCGTTTGAGGTGCCACACAAACACATGGCTGTGGTTTGTGCAGATGATCCACTGTGATTGTGACTTTTTGAGCTTGTGTGTCTCCCTCAGGAAAGATCTCCACCAGCTCCAGCACTTCCTTCTCGCCTCCATCTGCACCGAGAACCCAACTCATGTCCAGCTCAATTGTGCTACGGATGGCAGATTTCAGCATCTATCAGGTTTTTGTGGATAAACACACGCATACAACACAATTTTCTGCAATCTACATACTTATTCATTAAAAAAACAAGATCACGTAGATGCACAAATATCATAAAAGTGGGCCATATGAGTTGCATGCTATAGTCAACTTATTCACTGATAATCTTCCCCTCTTAACACCAATTCTTCTCAACTCAATTCAAATTCAAATATGGTGTGCTGCCATGTGGGAATCAATACTGTCATAATTGACATCAAATATGGCTTGAATGCTTAAAATGTGAGACCTTTTAAAGGGATACTCCACTTTTTTTTGGAAATAGGCTCATTTTACAAAAAGTTGAGTTTTACCGTTTTTGAATGCATTCAGCCGATTTTCTGATATTTAGAAGAATATCAGTAACCAGACGGTTTCTGGTCTCATTGACTTCCATAGTATATTTCTTTTCCTACTATGGAAGTCAATGAGACCAGAAACCGTCTGGTTACTGATATTCTTCTAAATATCAGAAAATCGGCCGAATGCATTCGAAAACGGTAAAACTCAACTGTTTAACTCTGGGGGACTTGATAAAATGAGCCTATTTCCAAAAAAAAGTAGTATTCCCTTTTAAAAGTAGTTTTTCTGTTGTGTTGAAGGTGTCTACAGCAGACCAGCCACGCTCCAGTCCTCAAAGCATGATATCCTGCAATAAGAAAACCCTTTATCTCCCTCAAGAGATGCCGGCCATCCATGCCGAATTCACAGAGTACTACTTCCCGGATGGCAAAGACTATCCCAGTAAGACAGAAGTGACTTTTGTCCATCATTAACACTGACAAGACCAGAATATTCATTCTTTGAATTTGACATGTACAAACTCTCTCCCTTCAGTCCCTTGTCCCAACCTGTATGTGCAGTTGAACGCGCTACAGCTGGTGCTTGACCCGCGCAGTCTGGTTTGGCTCAATCTGTTTGCACTGGACCTTCGTCAGAGCTTAGAACAATTCATGGAGCTGTACAAACTCAATGACTCGCAGAAACCTGACGAACATGTCGATATCAGAGTGGACGGCCTAATGCTGAAGGTAGAAATTAATATACGTTTGAATACTTCCAGTGAAATGTTGTTATCAGAAAATTACAGGTTGGTGAGTTTGACCAGTGGTTCTACAGGCCCTAATTTGAGGAGCCACAAATTTGTCTTGTACCATCTTTTTTGCATTTTAATATATAACTCTGTGTTTTAATGTTTGTAGCTGGTGATTCCTGCAGACCAGGAGAAGGCTCAGCCTGGCCAGCCTCGCTCTGTGTCGGTGCAGACCTCTGAGATGGTGGCTACTAACACACGGCACTCTACCGGATGCACACGATCCAGCCTGGAAGCCCTTTTGCAGGCCTTCCAGGAGCAACCCTTCTTTACGTCCCTCTCTTCCTCCTTTCCTCATGCCCAAAACTCCTCCTCTGTGCTCCATCCGGTCTTCCAGCGGCATGCTCATGAGCAGGACACACGCGTTCATGATGTGTACCGGGGCCTCGCTCCACCATCTCTCTCCACCAAGGCCCTCAAAACACCAGCAGCCACTGACTTGTGGGCTCTGCACTTCTCTCAGTTCTGGGTGGACTACGAGGGCTCACGCAGTGGGCGAGGTCGTCCGACACCTTGCGTGGACTCTTTCCCTCTGACTCTTTGGGTGTGCCACCCTTCCCGATATGCACAGCACAACGAGAGGCTCAGAGCGGGCGCAGTGTCGGGACTGTTGCCTCGCAGCGAGTCAGCAGAGATTGCCAATCGTCTGCAGAGGAAGAAACTTCTGAAGGAGTACTACGCCACTGATGCGTGTCCAAGCAACATGCCGAGCAATGGTCTCCACAAACCACAATCTCTAGACGGCCTATTCAGTGACTCCTCTTCGTCTCTTTCCCTTGATTCCTCGTCCAGTGAAGTAGACGTGCAGGTGCTAGTGCACGTTCAGAAGCACCTGAGTGCTCAGGTGAGCCATGGGCAGTATATGTTCCTGCTCAGACTTCAGCATACTGTGAAATCTCTGCAGCGCACTTTACAGCAAGATCTGGAGCAGTACGGCTCTAAGCTCCAGGGTCCCACACAACCCTTCAGCGCTTGCGTGGGCGTGCTCATGAAAAGTGCAGAAGTTGCACTACTTTTAAAGCCTATTCCCCAACCGGATTTAAGCACCAGCCCCCTGGACTCTGATGTCTCCCCCTCAGAAAGCAGGACGACTCTTGAAGCCGGGAGTGAGGTGGGCGAGGGACACGAGATACCCTCAGCTGAAGGAGAGTGTACTCCAAATGTAGATCAGCTCCTTTTCGCTGGTACACATGGCCTCAACGTATCTCCTCTTCTTCCTTCCTCATCCCCATCTCCTGCTCTGAGAAAGGCGTCTATGGATGAGAGGAGTAGCGTGGCATCTGGAGGGAGGGAGAAGGAATTGAGAGAAGGATCTCCTGATGTAGAGGGCAGCAGAGCTGAAATCAAAGGGCAACAGAGTGAAACGTCACATGGTGGAAATGCGGTAATAGATCCCGTCTCCGAAACTTCTTCCAGGGAGTGGAACGACAAGAGTCATGGAGGCAGGCTGCCTCAGTCCATATCCAGGTATTGCTTTGTGTGTATATTTAGAACAAAACTACCCTAACTTTCCCGCTTGTTTTTTTTTTTGAAAATTGATAATGGAAGTAGAGCTGCATAAAAAACTACTGTCAGGATTTACTGAAGACACATGGACAGGCGTGGACAGAGTTGTTTTTGCGGCTGACTTTATTCCGTATGCATTTGTTGGAGTTTCCCTTTCAGACGTGGGAGGAGAGTATTTAAAGGAGTTCACTTTAAAAAAAAAACCTTTGCTGATATTTTCATCCAAGATGTCCATGTCATTCTTTCTTCTGTCGAAAAGAAATTAAGGTTTTTGATGAAAACATTCCAGGATTTTTCTCCATATAATGGACTTCACTGGTAACCAAACGGTTCAAGGTCCAAAACAGTTTCAGTGACTCTCCTGTTCGAACTTGTTTATCAAAATGAACGAATCTCTTTTCGTGTTATTTGGTTCATTCAACAAACGAAATGAACGAATTGACTCAGAAAAAGATTCGTTCATTTTGATGAACAAGTTCGAACAGGAGAGTCATGAACGTGCGTCACAGAACAGAGCAAGGCGAGCATTTGAGCTTATAAAACTTAAACTTTGTTATTTTTTTTTAAATGAGTGATCGTTTCGCTTGATAAGACCCTTATTCATCGTCTGGAATCGTTTAAAGCCCTTTGAACAGTTTGTAGTTTGCACTGAAACTGTCTTTTGGACCTTGAACCGTTTGGTTCCCAGTAAAGTGCATTATATGGAGAAAAATGCTGGAATGTTTTCATCAAAAACCTTAATTTCTTTTCGACTGAAGAAAGAAAGACATGGACATCTTGGATGACATGGGTTTTTTTTTAAAGTGAACTCCTCCTTTAAATGAATCATGCAAGGTGACTTACTAAGGTTTGCGCTTGTCAATTTACTGGTATTTGTGCCATTATTTAACGCCCCCCAAAAAAGCATATCTTAAACCAGACGCTAGTTTGCGCTGCTCTTGGTAGATTGCGTTGGTCATTAGGGGAAATGATCCGGCTGCGTCTGTATTCTTTAATTTACACGTCGTCAGTAGATTACGCGCAGAACTTTCCACTTCCCTCACCCTTTTTTTGGTTTTGTTAACACGCTAGTTTGCCCTGTTTAGTAAATCTGGCCCGTAGATTTTTACTATTAAGGTCCAGTGCTGAAAAGTAAAGAAATATTTTACTTCATTTCTGTACTTAAGTACGTTTTTCAAGTATCTGTACTTAATCAGAATATTTTTATTTTGGGAAACTTTTACTTCACTGCATTCCAAAGCATAATATCATACTTTTTACTCCACTGCATTTCATAAAAACATGGTGTTTTTCGTTATGTTGAACTGAAGAAATCATTACCCACTCTGAGACGTTAGAGCGGTGTCCAATTCGGGAACAAGCTGATTCTTTTCAATGAACCTGTTAAATCGTACTGATTGATTAATTCATTCATAAATTGGACTGATCCGATTGTATCTGTTCCCACTAATTCAAATGATCTGGTCAGAGCGAGTTATAAAATGCGTTTTCTTATTTAATTGGAGATCAATACATATTAAGTGTCTGCATAATAATGGCTATTGACTAGTGCTGGCTACTTCGATGCAATGATGTCAGACTGAGCTATAACCTATTTAATATGTGTCTAGTACATTATACCTCAATTCTACCCTTGTACTTTTACTCAAGTACTTGATATGTGTGCTTCGTCCACCACTGGATTTTCCAGGTGTGTTTGATCAGGGTTGGAACTAAACTCAGCAGGAAAGTGGCCTTCATATTAGATCAAATGGGACAGGGCCCATACTGTAACTGTACAATATATGTGCCTGACAGGCTAATTCGTTTTTAAGGTCTATGAAGTTAAGATTAGAGATATGTTTAATATCATCAGCCTTTAAAACTCACCTTTTCAGTATTCAGCAATATAATTGAATCTGGTCTTCATTACAGTATTGTGAGTTTTGTAGCTTTGTTTTATAACTCAATGTTGAAGTGTTTGCAAAAATATTATATATGAATTTTATAAGAGTATGTGTGTGTATTTGGGAGTAAAACCCTATACACAACTGCTTCCTTGCTCTGAAAGTGATCTCTGGATGTGTGTGTGTTTGTGTAATCTCTCTTCTGAAGGAAAGGCAGTTTATCAGTGGTCTCTGACCTTTTAACCTCCACGCACAGCAGGTCTACCTCCTTATATTCCATGTCCAACATGTAAGACACCCTCTGTAGGACTCTGTGCCCATCGGTGTGCGTGTGAATGTTAGTGGACAAAACCGTGGTATTGGTATTGTGATTGTGGTCATTTCACACTAGCTTGTCCCTTGTAGTGTTGTGCGTAAAACCGTGGACGTGTTCAGAGTTTGCCGACTGGTGTTTTGATTTTGCCCCCAAAAAAATGTGTACATGCTATCAATAATTATTTATTTTTTTATCATTCTTGGTGTTCTTTATATTAGCACTGACATGTGCTCATTGTATTCACTTTTTCCTCCTTTTATTATTATTATTTTTTTTTGGCATGTACTCTGCAGTGGTCGTTTGATGCAGGGCAAATCACAGTCGAGTTTCGCCGTGTCCTTTAAGAACATGAAGAAAAGTCCTTCGCTGCAGTCTCTGGATGATCTCTCCATAGACAGCTACTCACTGGAGGACTGTGATAGCTACAGCCTGCTGGAGAGAGGTACATGCACTCCAGAACACCATGTTTTTCTGATGTGTATTCTCTTACACCAGAGCTATATTACGTTAGTGACCACAAGAGGGCTGTATTGTAACATCTATAGGTTTGGGCTATTTTTGTTCCATTGATAGAGCAATATTGACTGCGTTTCTTATTCATAACCACAAATTCATTCAGATTTAGCGCAAGCTAAACATCAGGTCCAATCGTGATTTATTTTTATACGCAGTTACACTCTCTCGCTCTAATCAAATTATATGCATATCTGTGTTTTGTTATAGATGATGTATCGATCTCTGGCTTTAAGGACGCTCTAAGTGAACAGATTTCCACAGATGGGGCTAATGTGAGTCTCGCTCAGGAGGCAGATGAGGCCCAGTCACCTGACGCCATCAGCGCAGCCTCACAGAGCATAGACGAACCCACAAAAGACCTTGTAATTTCCGCTCTCCTTTCATTCCTTTTTTTCCCCAAGTTAACTTTGTTATTCTGAATGAAAATATTGAGATTGTAAGTACATTATCTATGCATCTGCAGTGTAAGTAATGTGTAGCCATGGATATAATACCTCAATTGCATGCGTTTGCAGGTGTCGGTGCTGATTTTGAAGGTTCACTCGGTCTGCTGTTCTCTGGATCTGAAGGGAGACGACACCGCAGTAGCTCTGGAGGTCGGGCGGATCCGACCCAATCAGCTCGGCAACGTCAGTTTGCGGCAGTATCTTAGCAACCGCAGCCTGGGTAAGACCGCTTGACACCTGTGTTTGTGTGTGCACGTGTGTCAATGTCACACCTGATAAACCCTTGCTGTTTGCGTTTTTTCAGGTTTAGTGTCTTCAGCATCAGCCACTCAGAGTGGTGAAGGTACTTTAAGTGTGTATGTTCATGTGTTTACATAGTGTGTGTTTGTGCGCACGACACGTTTGTGAGTGTAGATGCTGTCGGTGAGTTTGCACGAGTTGTGTGTGTGTTGTGTGACCACTCTCCCAGCACTTTTTGTGTTTGGTTTGAACACATACACTACAGTTTGGGGTCAGTTAGATTTTTTTTTTTTTATGTCTTTGACAGAAGTCTATAACCACCAAGGCTGCATTTACTTGATTTATTTATTTTTTAAACTATTTAATTAAAAACAACTTTTAATGTATTTTTAAAATGTAATTTATTCCTGATGCTAAGTTGAATTTTCATTATCTATCTAGTCTTCAGTGTCACATGATCCTTCAGAAATCAGTCTGATATGCTGATTTGCTGCTCAAGAAACATTTATTATTATTATTATCAATATTGAAAACAGTTGTGCTGCTTAATATTTTCATAGAAGACGTGATGTTTTTTTTCATAGTATAAAAAGACATTTTTTAATCTAAAAATAGAAATCTTTTTTTTAACTTTACAAATATCTATACTTTCACTTTTGATCAATTTAATGCATCCTTGCTGAATAAAACTATTAATTTCTTAAACAATAAAAATAAACACAAAAACTGACCCCAAATGTCAACATAGAAAGATGTTAATAAGATAAGTGTCTGTCATAGAAACTTTCATAGTCATCACAAAAATGACCCCTAATGAGTATTTATAATAATGTAAATAATATCAGTATATTTGATTTAAAATGCAGTAATTTTCTTTACTGTATTGTTGTGAGTGCTGGAATTTTCTTATAGTGGTGGTGCTAAATTTAAGCTTCTTTAATCTTAATATTTAATATTTAGCTTTAGTGCTTCTAGTAGCAGTGGCTAAAAACTGAAAAGCTTTGAGTGTGAGGCATGGGCTATATTCTGCCGTCCAGTATATATTTATGTAATTGAATTATATAAACGTGTGATTAGTCGACTAATGGCTTGAATGAACCACTACTATTCGGCAAAAAAACAAAAAAAACAATCTCAAGTCAGAGGCAGCCCTAGTTTTTAGTTGTGTAACGGTGTATGGTAAACATCACCTCAGTCCGTGAACGAGTTCTCTTCATTTAAATAAGAGCCTTTTTTTTCAGCAGTATAGTTTGTGTGATGTGTGAATTGCATTTTTTTTTTCGCCCACTGGTCCCAGCTCTCCTCTTTCATCCTTAGCTGCTCTGGTTTTGTGCTTGCGTTTCTCTGCTGTCACAGACCATTGGGTTCTGCAGAACCAGAATTGCTGCTTCAGGAGATTTTGTACACACAAACACACACATGCTCACTCTCGTCTTATCTAGGCTGCTTCAGAGCACTGCCTCTTTCCTCTCCAAGCATTAATCTGTAGGATTTTCCATGCTCAGTTTCTCTTGACTGTTTCTGCTAGCAGTCTGTTTCCCTGTATCTTTCTCTCACCTGCTCCCTATTTTCAGTTATTCTCACTCATTCACTTTCCTCTTGCAGAATTCTTGCTGTTCTTCTGTATCTGCACTTGGGAGGGAAAGTGCTGCGTTTGCTTGTTTTATTCACAACTGTGTTGAAAGATTCATTAAAATGTTCAGCTAGGAATGACAGGAATCATCACTTCTATCTCTTGTAATGATGGTCTTTCCAACTCCACTATTTCCAGAGGACGTTGAAGAGATGAACGTTTGATATGACAAGGCAATTCTCTTTTTGTTCTAGAGCAAAAAAAAAATCAAACTTATTTACATGCACAAAAGCCCCTTCTCCCCCCGTTTAAGAATACTTAACTTAAATACACAATATGACATCATTTGAATTGTTTCATTATGAATAAGTCATCATTTAAGTTATATTATAATTAATCAAATTATTAAAACAAATATAAGAAAAATATACAATATACATATTCATAGGTTGAAATTCCTGATTGTTTAATTAGTCAAATTCCTTATGCAGAAAAATATAAGTATTTTTGCCATTTTGAGGCTTACAAAGGGACACAGTACTAAGTTTTTGTACATGTACCATAGTGTTCCAACACTATCTCACGCACAATTCGTACGAATTCGACGAATAATTAAAAAGTGTCTAATTCGTACGACCTCACTCGTACGAATTTGTACGATTTGTCTAAACCCACGTGATGGTTAGGTTTAGGGGCGGGGTAAGGGGTAGGTCATTCGTACGAATTCATACGAATTGGCCAATTCGTAAAATATGTATGATTTAGCAAAATGGTACTAATTCGTACGAGTGAGGTCGTATGAATTGTTACGAATTAGCCACTTTTTAATCATTCGTCGAATTCGTACGACTTGGTCGTGAGATCGGGTTGAGTGTTCCTTGAAGTACTTTGGCGTTCCTATATAAATTTGCCACATTTACCAATGTACTATGTTAGCTCCATCCAGCTTCAATCATCATACCACTGTACCACCAGAGTACTATTTTTGTACGGGACCTTTTCCGGTCTCCCCATTTCTTATCACTGGCATATCTTATTTAACACTTTTGCTGAATAAGCATCTGTGCTTTAGGGATAGAGAATTTTTTTCTCTATTCTGGGCAGAGGAGGTGAGGATACTAATGCAGTCTTAGTTTCAGAGCTGACGGTTCTCGAAAGAATTCAATATAGATCAGACAGAGAAGTATATTAGAAACCGTGGACTCCTCTACTGTACCATTAGAGCCTCTGGGACCTCTGAACTTCACAGCTCCGATATCATTTGATGTCTCCTTTCTGCCCTCTGCTGTAGGAAATTTCCATGAATTTCAATGAGATTTTTATTCATTACCACAAGCATTGTTGCGCTGACATTTTGGATTCAATGCATAATTTAAAAGCAGCGTTTCAATGTTTTGGATTTGTCTATTTTTAGACTGGTGGCTGTCTCCCGTGCCCTGCTTTTTGTGCAGCGGGCCCTTGACTTCCCCTCATTAGTGATCCCTTGGTTTCCTGCATGACCATGTACACATTCATGTGTTCTTGTAGTTCCAAGGCATATTGCATTGCATGGAGAAACATGGAGTAGATGGTGTTTTGGTCATGTGGATTGCTTGCATTTTTTGTTATGGCATCTATGCTTAAGTATTAAGGGGCATTGACACTGACAGAGACCTGGAATCGTTCATTTTCATTGAGAGCAACAGGAGAAAAGTTTAACCTTATGCAAATGTGAAGTGACACACGTCATTATATCCAGCAGCAGGAACACTTACTATCGACCTTCAATTTGCACCTTGTAGGCTTGTACCTTCAAGTTAGGCTTTCATAATGACTTGAAATGTTTGATTCTGATTGGTTAGCCACAACATTTCACGGTCTGTTATTTCCTGACAATGACCATCGTCAATAGCAATGCTATACTATATAAAAGTCTGCCCATCTATGTAAATGGAAGCCAGCGCTTCTTTTGTGTGTCGTGTGCAGAATAGCTCTCGCAATCCTGTGTCTCAAACAGTTATTGATTGTATTAAAAAATGTATAAATAATACTGTATTATCACAAATTATATAGATTATTGGTGTACAATACGATGCGTACCATCAATATCATAGATCAGTTTTCCATCATCCACCCATCTCTTGTGTGAGCTATAATTCTGAGTTTCTCACTTGCAAATATGACTCTTCTCTGTCATTCGTATGCTCAAGCCCCGTTCACACCGCCCGCAACTGTCGATGTGTGTCGCTAGGCTCTGTACTGTGAAGTCGCTTGTGGGCGTTTGTAGTGCTGTCGCTCTAATGTTATTGGTAGACTGCACGTATGGCCATATCTATACCATAATAGCATCATAAGTGATATATACAACTAACTAATTTCAATTTGACTTGAAATAAATGACTTTTGAGGTTAAAAAGAAATCGTATGCTGTTGGGAGAGTGTTTTTGTATTACCACAGCAGTGTTCAGTGGAAATCATTTACTAGATTAACGATCGATCAATCCAGGGCCGGCCCGAGGCATAAGCGAACTAAGCGGCTGCTTGGGGCCCCCTGGCCACCAGGGGGCCCCCTAATCGAGGTTATTTTTTATTTTTATTTTTTTAGATGACTTAAACAAGTGACATAAATCAATGAATGAATGAATATGACTGAATGAATAGTTCAAGACAACAAAATTCTGATTTAATGATCAATATACCTGCCTACAAGTTACAACTGCTGCTCTGTCTGCCAGCGTTTAAGTCATACGCATAATCATCTAGACACCTCGCGCGTGCATAGACGGTATCGGTTTAAGTTGGAGAAAATATCCCGCAGGAGAACTTATCCTTCAAGGTGTAAGGGTAGCAGTTTGAATAAATAATAAACATAGCAGTTTGAACTCTTCTCCACTTTATTATAGCACACATCAGATCTCCAAACACCCGCGACACTCCAGTAGCCTAGCAAGTGCGCACGACCCATCTACGGCAAGCCCCGAGGGGAAAAATACATTGCATACACACATACAACGAGCGCCAGAACATCATAACCGGTATTATAGTAACAGACTGTGTTGATTATGTCATGTACTATATAACAAAGTCTGTTACAATAATAATAATAACAATAATAAAGATTTTGAGGATAGTTACTCTGTTTTGAGACAGTTGAGAAATAGGCTAGTAATATTTTTAGTTTTCAACAATAGCCTCCTGAGACCCAGAAAGTTTTTTTTTTTTATTTAGTTTTTTTTTCATATCATCACATTGTTTAGAGCATAATAAACAAATGGTAAAAAAAACCTTTTTGAAAAATTATATTTTATTCATATGTAATACTTTGTCCTCTGTAGTGGACACCAGGACTCAGTTCTTAAAATTAAATGACATACAATGTGTAGGCAAAAACAATGGGATTTTTTTTCCCAATCACCAATACATTTTGGGGTTTCAGGATTTTTTTTAACTAAAATTTGTATAAAGATGATTCTCAACTATGTTATGAAAGATATAATGGAATTAATTGATACACCAATTTACTTTATG
Source organism: Pimephales promelas (assembly GCF_016745375.1). The sequence continues at coordinate 12,478,189 of NW_024121144.1, forward strand.
CAATATATGGGTAAAATTGGCATAAATTAATATTCCCATTCAATGCAAAGTATCTATACACTGTATCTAATTTGCACATTAATGTGTTCTTGGAGCAACATTTAATGAAAAAAGAAGTGTAAGCATTGGAGTAATAATAAGCAACATTTTAATAATAATAATATCTAATATGTCATAAGAATATTGACGTATAATTTATTTACATATTCACTTGTTATGTCTCCCAGAATGCCTGATAAACATGATTTATGTCCTGATGTTCTCTACAGTGGACATGAATGAAATCAATGCCCTGTAACAGAAAGTCATTTTTTTTTATTTGAAACCCCATAACATTTTCATGAGATGTTGGTTGATGAAATACAATTTGAAAGGTAGTTAAATTTAAATTATAATTACAATATATTACCATATTTCAATAAGAGTGCTACATTTGATCACTAAATTAATGTTAGACATTTTTAAAGACCAAGGAGAAGTTGTTTTCATGGTGAAACCTCCAAACATTTGGTATCTCTGTATTGCCCTGAATGTGCTCTTTACAGGACATCCAGAAAAAAAAAATGTGACATGCATGATGTCAGAGAAATACACTAAAATATAATGTCCACTACAGTGGACAAAAGTCTATTCCTGGGTCCCAGGAGGATAGGCCAAAGTATCATTGCTCTTACGTTTAATTTCTCAGTTTTGTCATAATTTTAGCAAATAATTTATTTTATATGTTTTGAGACAGTTTTAAGACTGTTTTAAAACTTTTTTATTTAAGTAGGCATCTATTTTTTTATTAATACATAACCTCAGTGTATTCATTTATAATGTATCATTTTTGCGTGACATTTATGTCAATAATCGTCAAACACAGGTGACTCCGCATCGTGGGAGGGGCCCCCAAATCAAATTCTGCTTAGGGCCCCCAAAAGGCTCGGGCCGGCGCTGGATCAATCAACAAATTAAACTCACTCGTAATGTCACAAATTATTAAAATGTCATTCGAATTTGACAAATAATTAATTTTCCTGTCCCTAATAGTCAACGTAATGCAGGGGAAATTGTAAAATGAACTGCAGCAGTGCTAAACGTACATCATAAAATTAAAAACACTCGAACTATAACGTTAAATGTATGAATTAAACTCACTGAGACTGTCGACAGTTTCTTTTCCATGCATCATTTTATTATCCATCTATGTGATTAACGTTACAGTCAAAGCATATAAAACAATGAGATCATCCTCGAACACTTCTGTGACACAGTGATGCGTGAAGTCCACTGAAAGTCTTCTTTCCTATTGGTCGCGAAAATCATTTGCATAAAGTTGAAATTTCTCAACTCTTGTCGCTTGACACACGCCCACATTCTGTCGCCAACGGTCACTGTCGCTCATGTCGCCGGAAGCCGCCAGCGCTCCATTGAAATTAATGGGATCATGTCGCTTCTGTGTGTCGCTGGCGGTGTGAACGGGGCTTCAGAATTCGCAATTGCGAAAAAACTCGCTTTGTCAGTGTGAACGAAGTATTTCATGGCTCAACTGAAAACCTTTAAACCAACAAAACATTTTTGACTCCACAATCTGTCAAAGATGACAACAGGACATTACTTAATTTCAAATTTTATTTGTTTCTCGCAGGCTCTGGGTCAGGGTCTGACCCCAGCATGGTGTTATTAAATCCAGAGGTGCAAGTAAGGCTGGAAAGTGGGCCGGGGGCTGCGGTTCACTCTCCTCTCGCAGAACAGAACGGCTTCCTTCAGTGTCGCCTACAGGCCTTCAGTGCCGACTTCCTCATGACATCACTGCGAAACCTCGCCCTCTTCCTGGGGGATGACTCCGCCTCCCAGGTCCTCCCCATGGAGATCACCATCAAAGACACACACGTGAACCTCAAGGTACATTTAGACATTGAACATTAGGGCTGTCAAGATATCATATTTCATGACACAATTATCATCGCCAAAAGAATGAACAATATCAGTATTATTGCAACGTCTATAGAAATTAACATAATTGTATCAGTCAAAGTCAACTTTCACTTTCTTTATTTAGTGTTTTCTCTTTTTTTTGTCTTTGAAACGTACACAAATATGTAGGTCTCGACATGTTAGTGGTAATATTATTATCAATACTGATAACTTATGACCCCTACTAGACATACTTGCCTACATTGTGTGATTGTACACAGCCCATCTGTTACAAAACCTAGTCAGCTACAATCCCAGAATGCATTGCGTCTAACTTCAATGAAAAAAAAATTTAGTAGACAGCAAGACAGAAACAGCATTTATGTACTAATATATGTGTTTAAATCAGGATGACGGTCCCCGTGACAAAGCGTCAGAGCCCGAAGCCACGCCCATCGCCGTGCATATTCATAATCTGCTTATCCATCGTCAGGATGACGGCTCATTCAGCATTGGAGGAGGTTATTCATGTTCCTTAATTCTTGTTTATCTCTACCTGCTCCCTTTTTCACTCCTAAACCATAATAGTTCTAGCATTTTCCCCTTATTGAAATCCCTCTGGCACATGCATGCAACTCTCTCTTTTCCTTTAAAGTTTGCCTCCATTTTGAACTATTTGAAAATAGGATTAAAGCTCAGGAATGCACGCTCTAAATGCATCCCTCCCCTGTCTCCCCTCGGACAGCTGAGCGTGCTGCGGACCCAAAGCTTCAGAAGGCGGGGCATGTGAATGACAGCAGGCTCAGTTCTGTCCCTGAAGTTCCTGTGGGTGTGGCCAGTGAGCCGAAAGCCACTCAGACTGCACCTCTGTCACGCACAAGCCCCACCCCCTCAAGTAGAGAACAGGTACAATTTGCGATATGTAAATTTTGCATGATGTAATGCATCACAGGGTACGTCCACATAATAAAGCTGGACTTGTAAAATTGCAGCTTTATGTGATCGTTTTATTTTGCGCCTTATATACAAATGTATGTCTGTAAGCCTTTTTACCATGTCTTGGTTTGCCTGTTTTAATCCTCTAAAGCCTGACATATGTAATCATTCCCAGGAAAATTTATTTTTTTAAAGGCACATTATGTAATTTTTTGCCGCTAGAGATCGCTTATTTAAAACAAAGGGGTAGCTTGATGACGCCTTGATTTCACGGAATCATGGGAGTTGTTGTCTTCACCTCTACAGCCGGTGGAGAATACAACGGTACTCATAGATATCATAGTCATGGATGTAGTCACCGGTAATGTATTAAAGTTCCGAAAGCCGTTGGAGCGAAACGAGGCCACTGGAGCGATTGCTAATGAGAGACAAACGCGACGTACGGCTCGAGAGCAGTGGAGCTTTTATTATGCCTAAGGCCCCGTCCACACTACTGCGTTTTCGTTTAAAAAAAGAGAATTAAAACAAATACGATCTCCGTCAGCCTCTGCGTTTGCGTTTCTGAAGTCCTCCGTTTTGTGTCGTCTACACTAAAACGCCCTCCGGAGATTCAAAATGAAAAACGGAGCTGCAGCGTTTCTTAACTTCTCCGTTTTAGGTCTTCGTTTTTCCCTATTTAGTCTGGACGGGAGGTGCAAACGTAGCAAAAGGTCTCCGTTTTTAAACGAAAACGCAGTTAAATCGACAGGCCGATATTATCAGCCGATATTAGGCATTTTCCAAACTATCGGTATCGCCAGTTATAATGGCCGATAAATGAATATTTCAAAAATAATATAAAAACGGACGAAACGCACTTCAATCATGTCATGAGTGTTGGAGTTGTATAGTTTGTCCACCAGAGGGCACTCTACACTATCCCTGTTGGCAAAACTCTTTGAGTTGGTCACGAGACATACATTGCTTGAATAACAATTAAAAGAACATCCCCATCAGTTCTTTTAACTCAAATAAGCATGACAAAATTTGTGACTATCATGTCCAGTTTTGCTGCTGTTAAATAAGCCGAGAGTGAAACTGAATTAGCTAGTAATAGTTACGTTACGTTGTTACAGTGTAGTTGACTGACTGTCCTTTTAACTTTTGACAATGCGACTGTAGTATTTCTTTAATAGCGCGTGACAGTTATAGCAATGAGACGGACCATCTCTCTTTGGCCTGTTATATTGAAAATGTATGTTTTAATTGTTTGCTAAATTATGGCTCATCATAGACTCGCTAACCACAAAGCTAGCTAATGCCACTATCATCAGTCTGTTCTGTTGTGACAATAAAAGAAACAAGTTTCTTTTTAAAATGTATTATCATATTATTTTAGTTAAAACTCATAAATAACTACAAATAACTAATGTTAGGGAAATCTGTTAATGTTTTGTTGCGCGTTTCTGAAATAATTAAAAAATATTTACTGTATATATCGGCCGATAATAAAAAAAAATATTTGTATCGATATCGGCCTTCAAAATCCTTTATCGGTCGGGCTCACATCATATTAGATACATTTGAGTGTGATGAAAGTAGTTATAATGCTACTCTGTGATTGGCGGCTACTATATGAGACACTGCGGTGAGCTTGATGGATATTAGTTATGGTAAAAATGGTACTCGCGGTTAATAAAGAACTCGATTTAAACAGTGTTGAGCTTGGTTTTCTGTCGATAAATGTATCCAAACAGTTGCTCACCTGTTTAATAAAACACATAAAACACATGTTTCCATGGTTTGGTTTCTACAAAATAAACCGGAAATCGAGGGTAACGCGGGTATGATGTCAATAATAGGCCTGGTTAAAACTGCTTATTTCTCTGGATTTAAACATTCTTAGAAACATTTGGGATAACGTAAACGTAACATACACGAATCAACAAAATAAATAAAATTGTTCTGGTGGTTTTTTTGATATTTTAATCCAAAAATCTTACATAGTGTGCCTTTAAATGAAACTCTATTGAACCTTTTGAGCAAAATATACAATTTAGTGCAGTTTATGACCAAAAAGTAAGATGAAATTTTGATAGTTTGTAATGTGAGTCAGTGAGATGTTTATAACAGTGTAACAAACAGACAACTCGCATAAAATGCATATAAATCTTAGTCACTTTATTTTTTCCAATAATATCTTATTAAGATGATATTTAAATGCTTTGTTTCATGATCAAAGCGCTGTAGTTTTTAATATGGGTGCAAAACATGTAATGCAAGGGAATTAGAATGATTGAGAGATATACATACATACAAATAAATGTTTATCATATTTGATGCAACATTTTAACATGAACATATTTAAAAACCCTGATTAATATTTATAAATCAACCTCAGATAAAAAATTAAACGATAAACAGATGACCGCTTTAAAATTAATAGCAATTATCTTTCGAGCAAAGCATCCAGGCTGATGAACAATAAACACTGTTGTGTGCCAAGCTAATGATCTTTTCCATCCATACAGCTGCTCGTGGAGGAGAATGAATGTTTGAAACTGGAGCTGTCCAAAGCCAAGATGGCGCTAGCGGAAGCCCAGATGGAGAAAGACTCTCTCCAGCATCAAATGAAGAGTCTCAAACTCACCAGCGGGGGCAGCAACAGCTAGTGGCAGTGCATGTGTGTGTGTGCATACAGGACAGACACTCGCCACAGGGGGGCAGCAGAGTGCTTGGAGGGGCCCGGCGCCTTCAGATAAAAAATTCTCGATTGGAGAATGGTATGTGTGGCGTGAGCTCTCACTTCACTTGGGAATCAGACTTTATAATCAGTGGCATCTGCTCTTAAAGAACAGTGTTCTTTACTATAGTGTACACACAAACTTCAGAATCAGAAAAAGTCAAGTAAAAAAAAAAACACACTTCAGAAATTTCGCATTCTCTTGATGTTTTGTGGCTCTCTTCCTGTTTATTATTTCTTTGTGTCGGCGAGGTCTGCAGATCATCATGGGAAAGTAAAGAGGTGATAAATGCACATTCTTTATCACTTTCTCTCTCTCTCTCTTTAACCAATCAAACACAGTGTTGGAGCACATTCCACCCTTGACCTTTAACCCCAGAACAGTCTGACACACTGTCAGGGTGTGTGATGTTGAATGTCATATCTTTGGAGGAATGTCTTAAAAAGTTAATTTGCACTGTGTCCGAACTCTTTTTGTTTAACAAGAACTAAACAAATATATATATTTAGCAACTAATAAATTTGTGTTTATGTATAGTAATTGTGAAATACAAGAATGTTTTTTTTTTTTGTTAATGCGATTCAATTGGTGTAGGCACAATTTTGTTTTGTTTTTATGCCAGTGTCTCAAAAACGGGAAAATGTTTTGGGGATTATTTATGTTCACGAACACACTACACTGCTCCAGGATTTGCATTGCACAACTTAATTTGTCTTACTACAAGAACAGATGTGTTGAGGTTTGCAGATATCAGTTCAGTATTTGTAACTAAATGCAGTGTCATTCTATGTTTGTCTTTTTAGATGAACATTTGGACTGCAACAGTCATAATAGGAGATTAATGATTAATTTACAGGTGTTTAATTTACTCTCAACTGAATGTTTAGCCTTTGCTTTGTCACATTGTTGATCTGATTACCAGCATTTCTGCACAAAGAAAAAACAAAACAGAGCTGGATGTTGGAGAACGGCTCAACAGATGCATTTGTGAGAATGTCGGTTGGCTTTTCTTACGTACGCTTTAAAAGAGAAGAGCCTATCTAGTTATATTGGGATATAATGAATGCAAAAAGGTCCTTTGCTCTCTCTCCAGCCCTTGTTTTCCCTCTCGACAGCGGCCTCTACAAGTGCCTGTGACTGCACACCTTCTCCAGAGGTTCTGCTCGATTTCTTGTTCTCTAAATGAATGTTTTAACGCTCTTCACAACACAAGCTCCCATCCTGAGAACATTTTTTCAGATGTTTGGACTTGAACATTGAGAGCTGGATGACAAACACCTGATTGTAGAAAACCAAAACTTTTCTTTGGTAGTACTAGGCCTCGCCCCTATAACACTAGCCCCGCCTCAATATGTATCAGACACGCCTCTTAGAGATGCACAAATGATGAACAATGATGCTCACTTATGAAATTATGATTTCTTGTTACTGTCAGAAGCTGCTGAAGTACTGAGACATCTGAAAATAAAGCTTAAAACATTTTATTCATGGAACTCTGCTCTTTTGTTGTGACAATAAATTATGTTCCATATTTCATATGAATCAATCACATGCTTACCTACTTAGAAACTTGTAAAAAAAAAATATTTTACCTCCTCATTTTATACATTTGTTTTCTTTTTATTAAAATATCATAACTTGATCTCAACTTCAAAATGAAAAAAAAAAATTCTGAACAAACAACTTGGTCTCACATGGAAAATGGCGGCGAATTTGTATGATGTGAGCTGTACAAAAAACGTATGATTATTAGAAATAAATATATAAATATAAAGGTCCACCCGTCATGTGCGATGACGAACGCATGAGATCGTACGCATTCATACGAATTGGCCACCAATTCACCAAAATGAAAAACAGTGACGAATTTCAATGAGATTGTATTGAAAGAAAAGATCTGTCGCTACTTCTGTAACATCACAACCTTAAACCATGTTGCTTTGTGTGATGTTTTCCTTGCCTTTCGCATTTTAACTGGCATCCACTAACTGTGTCATCCACTGTGTATCATGCTTTTACTTCCACAATGGTTTGACTTCTACGTCGACTTCTGACTTTTTGGACGATGAATCACTTTTGCTAGGTGCTACTTAAAAGGTCACCTTTCCCCTGGGTTTCCAAAAAAAGGTCTTTCCGTCCGTGTAATCTCAGTTTGGTTTGGCTTCACCTTCATACAACCTCAATCTCATGTGGTATTCTCATGAATTGCAAAGCCAGGCCTATAAGTGTGTGTGCTCCCACTTTATGCATTGCCTATTAAGGCAGATGAATACTGCTCTGTTTGCTGCTCTATGGAGGAGTTTATTCCTGGAGTTCGAAACTAAATAGACACTGAACACCCGCTTGTTTTTGTGTGAGTAATGGAGAGCGCTTGCACACAACTGCCTCATAAGATCCGGTTGTTTCTGTTTCTTGGCAAAGTCGAAATGATTCTGTCCAACACCCAGTGGGCCTGCAGCTGCCTCTCTCTCTCTCTCTCTCAAACACACAAGATCATCTCTTTCATTTCTTGTGTTCCTCTTCCAGTATTTAGCACTGTCTTTCCCCTCTCTTTAAGACTTTACAGCTGAACGGCACAGGAAGTAATGCTTTGGAGATGTTAGTGAAGTAAACACCCTGAGAAAACCTGTGTTCATTCAGTATTTCAATATTGTAATGCAGAAACATACAAGCTCCTATTAAAAGGCACAGTGGTGGTTCCATGGAAAAATTATGGAATTGGATTGTGAATTTCATGGCAATTTATTGTGTTAATGATTACCAAATTGAGGGACCATGGTATTTATATTGAACAAAATGGTGTTTAATTAGATTGAAATCTGGTTAGTGTATTTATATGTATTAAGCTAACAATTGTTGGTTCCCGGAACATTCCGTGAACGTTATTTTATGCAAGTAAAATGAAACCTAAAAAGAAAGCTTCTTGAATGTTAGTATTTGTTTCCCCAAATAATAACCAACTAGAACAAAGTACAAAAATTTGGGGGAATATATTCTGTTTGCTAGTTTGTTTTTTTCAGTTTCTGGCTGCAATTTTGGCTTAATCCGGTTATGACAATTGTAAAATGTTGCGCTTTGAGTATGAGAAATGCTCATTTCAAATAGAATTTGTTATTATTATTAATTAAATAGCCTATGTTTACATGAATTCCATATTCATGTTCATGTGTAGAATATACAGTTGATTCTTGATTTTTCTCCCCAAATAGGTTACAGAATATCCTTGCAAAAGAAAAACATCTTGCTGTATCATCATGGTACATTACCATTAATAGTTTATTACCATCTCTCCACCACAGTACAGTGTAAAGGCTAAACGTTCCTTAAATATGATATGATATCTTCTCGTATAGCCTACCAATGAACTCAAAACAAGGTTACAGTAACAGTGTTTCATTGACTACACGCCCAGCCAGAGCAGCTCTCTCCTCTCGTAACGAAAGACTGCCATAGGAACTGAAAGAGAGAAAACACTGATGCTGGGCCGCCCTGCTGTCGGTACAACGGCGTGCGCGCGCGCACACAAACACAGCACCGAGAGAGAGAGCGCGAGAGAGCAGCGTGTGTGTGATGACCGAGAGCGCGCGGACAGAACTGCTGCTTGTGAGTGTGATTTAACCCTCGTCTCCAGGCAACCAGCCCGTTTGGAGGACCGAATCCTCCCGTTCAGCTTTGCTGCACCGGGACCGCGTTATACAGTAAATATCCGGTGCATCATTCCATCATTGAGCTCCGGTATGGACTAGCGGCTTTATTCATACAGCAGCGCACGGCGGAGCGTCTGTTTGTCGGTGACATGCTGCAGAAATACTAAAAGGAAACCTCGCCGTACAGTCCGGATTGTTTTTGTTCTCGTGGATTAAACTTGTGTCCGGGATGGGGAAGGAGCAGGAGCTGCTGGAGGCGGCGCGGACCGGGAATGTGGGGCTGGTGGAGAAGCTGTTGAGTGGGAAGAAAGGATTGCTGGGCTCGGGCTCCGGCTCCATACCTCTGCCCGGCTTACTCAGGTATGGAAACAAACCAAGTTTATTTCTGTGTGTCGTCGGCTAAAAGGGTTTTCCGCGAGCCCACCGGTTCCGTGCTGTTTATCAATACAGACAGAGAGATTGCAGTTGCTTGAGCAATGCAATGCATCACACACACCCACTCTAGGCATCCCCGACCCACTGCTCCCCTCATACACTGTGTGTGTCGGGATATATGGGAGACTGTTTGTTGTCTGTTGAGAGACATATCTTGTTTCAACGTCTGCAACTCAGTGTTCTTTTGAGCTGCATATCTCAGATTTTGATATGTCATTCACATATCTGCCTGATTCAAATTAAAGTAGGCTAGTTTAAAAATCCATAACTTCTCCATAAACTGTGCCTATTAATGTGAAGTACAAAGAGTGCTGTTGTTTGTCATCCTAATGAACACTTGAGACTTTAATTCTGTGAAAATATCACGTGTCTCTTCTGGAGTTTCAGAAGAGATCGCTTCCAACTGTGCTTGGATTTGCCAAGATAGCAAAGTCTGCAATCAAAAAGATGAGATTATGGTATTAAAGGGGATAGATCACTCAAAAATTCTGAAAATTCTTGAATTCTGTCATTGTTTATGTTCCAAACCGGTATGACTTTCTTCTGTGGAATATTATAGATGGAAGTATAACCAAAACTGTTTTTTAACTGGTTACTAACATTCTTCAAAATGTATTTTTTTTATGTTCCAAAAAAGTCATGCAGGTTTGGAATGAAACGAGGGTGGGTAAATGATGGCAACATGTTCAATTTTCTTGAACTGTCCCTTTAACCCAAGCATTACTCCCCCCAAAAATTTGGGCTATAGGCTACTGTCCACATTCATTTCATAGCTCTGTATCAGAGGGGGGAACAGCACGGGAACATGATGAGGGGGGCCCACCACAGTACTTGCATTGGGTTGAGGAGTGGTGAAGCCCACCCATAAAAATGTTGTCCCAGGCCCCATGAACATTAGAACGACAGCCCTGCTAAGACATTTTAGGATACACTTTGAGACTAAATAGATATTTAGAGCCAAGGGGTAGTTCTCCCAAAATTGCCCTCATGTCATTCCAAACCTGACTTTATTTCTTGGTTGGAACACAAATTAAGACATTTTTAAAAATGCCCATGCAATGATAAGTCCAGTGACCAATTTTGGACCCCATTGTCTTTCATTATATGGACAAAAATCTTCTTTTTTTTAAATTATTATTTATATTTTTGTTTCAATAACAGGGAAATCATATTCATATCTCAAATAACAACAAATAAACAAAGTAGAATAAACATAGTAGAATAAAAACAGTTTTTAAATTAATCACATCTTTAAATAAACTCATAAAGCATTAACGCTATTTGTTTTATTATTATTGTGTATAATCTGATGGATGACTTCCAACACAATGGAGATTTAAACCGTTTAGAATACCAAATAATGACGTGGGTAACATTTTCAAGAGATAACTGATCATTATAAAAAATGTCTTTGAGAACAAAGGAATGGATTGTTTCTGGAGGCTAAAATTAAAATAACAGCCCGGAATTTATTGTCTTACTTATTTATAAAATGTTTTATTCATTTATTTATTTTTACTGGACAATCTTAGCTTTTTTGTGTGGTATTTGTTGCTGCTATTTAAAACTAGTTGGTTAATGGAGGTTTAATGAAGCCTCATCATAAAAGGTCACAAATTGTCAGAATCAGAACAAACTTTAACACTTATGTTGTTAGTAATGAGTCGTGATTTCTCCAGTTTAGCATGTGTTGCGTGGCTTGTGTGTGTTGCATCCCTCCGTGATGTGTTTTATCAGCTGTTCTTGTATGTGTTTATGGTTCTCTATGATCCCGGAACATGTTATCTTCGTATCTATCTTCACATCAGTATGTAAAATGACAAGTGTGGAGCAGAGAGAAGGAAACGTATGCTTGGGGAATGGCCAGGCAGAGATGGGGGGAAGGGCACCTGGGAACGACATGCCTGTTCGCGTCTGTGTGTGAGCTTGTGAGGCCGATCGAGCAGAGAAGTGTGCCACCCGGCTCAGCCATCATCCACCCCGCTGGTTAAAACAGCGAGTACAATCAATGCCGCGCATGTGCTGCCGGGACAAAAGATCCCTCTCCCTGCTAATCGGCATTTTTTTTTTCCAGTGAAACGGCTGATGTGCCGTAATCTCGCTGCTCCTCTGATTTAGGGCGCAGGAGGCATATTCTGTTGTTTTGTGGTGGATCCTTGTGGTTGGATGGTGTGTCTGTGTTTTTCTCTTATTGGGTCAGGACTATTGGCTGGAGGAATGGGACAGTGTGGTACAGGGCTTCGGGTCTGGCTCTGTCCATCTGTCCACAGCGCTGGAAGTTGTGCCGCTATCTCTCTTAGAGCTCTGCGGTGTCAGTTAGTGAAGGAGCATCGCCCGGGGAGGATTCACATGCTGGCCTTATCTGAAAACGAGGACGGCTCATGACAGGTCAAAGGTCACTTGAAGAAGTTGAGAGATGTGATTATATTCAGAATGGAATAGATTTTTTTTTTTAATTATAGAAATTCACATGACCTTATTAAAGTGAATTTGTGAATTATATATATATAATTGATATTCAATTAAAGGAGTCATTCACATTTAAAAAAACTTTTGCTGATAATTTATTCACCCCCATGTCATCCAAGATATCCATGTCATTCTTTCTTCAGTCGAAAAGAAATTAAGGTTTTTAATGAAAACATTCCAGGATTTTTCTCTATATAATGCACTTTACTGGGAACCAAACGGTTGACGGTCCAAATGAGAGTTTCAGTGCAAACTGCAAACTGTTCAAAGGGCTTTAAACGATTTCAGACGATGAATAAGGGTCTTATCAAGTGAAATGATTGCTCATTTAAAAAAAATAACAAAGTTTAAGTTTTATAAACTCAAATGCTCGCCTTGCTCTGTTCTGTGATGCGCGTTCGTGACTCTCCTGTTCGAACTCGTTCATCAAAATGAACAAATCTTTTTTCAAGTCATTTGGTTCATTCAACGATCAACATGAACATGTTGTTGATAATGAGCATTTCATTGTGAAATACAGGATTCTGTGCAGTGTTCTCAGTTGTGTGCCGTAGTAGTAGGTCATTCAGATATTCTATCCATGCTGTCGACGTCCCTTTAAGGCAACTCAGTTTTCACAGCGGTCATCTTGGAAACACCCCAGGCTGCTCATTTATGTTGATAATAGGCAAATAAAGCATGTTCGAATGAAACAGGCTTGTGGCTTTGACCTCTGACCACCACTGACACACATACTCTGTTGCAAGGGTGACGGGACTCGCTGCTGTATGATCAATGTTTTGTGCCCTCATAGTGCTAATGGATTAGCCCATCAATAATGACACAGTGTGTGAATGCTGCATTAGGCAGCACTGCACTTAGAAACACATGATTTCAAATGATACTACATTCATACGCTCATTGCTTAATATGATAATGATTAAATAAAACGCATAGCAATTATTTGTCTCCTAGTCAGGAATCGGCCTTGTGAGGTTGTAGTTGTATATATATATATTTTTTTTTCTATTTTCTGTCTAAAAAGCATTGATATATATATATATAACATCAATTACTGGCATTGATTCAGCATGATGGATATTGTGATGATGTTGGTTATGAAACAAGATCCACTTGGCTACCAGTCACTTTGCTGATTGCCTTGTTGTCTAATATGAGGTCATTGAGCATGTCGATCATGCTTTGCAGACACGCTCCTGATGTGAAA